>CBVK0100183236.1:0-10771 GCA_900067695.1 Picea abies
TCGTGTCTTCGCTCTTCATTTATGCCTTGTTTGTCAGAACCCCGATTGTATTTTGTGATCTCTAAGTCCTACATGCACGTTCCAGGTTCTGTTCTCATCCATCGCTCATTTCATTCGCTTGCTGCATAGTTCCTTGGTCACATTCACAGCCTTAAAACTGCAAATCCCCTGCTGCTTTGAGCTAGCCTGAGGAGGCATCTATCAGAAATGGAGCTCGGGGACAGAACAAATCTACTCCATTGACATCTAGATTATTTTAGTGAGCCATGTCTGGGTGGGGTGAAGGCCCTATCTTTTACAGTGATCAAGCACAGTTTCCCAGAGGAGATCCTGATCATGGTGCCCTTACATGCCACTCTTCCCTGCATAAATTCAAGGAGTTCATTCGTAGATTCAATGACGTCAAAGGGGACTTCCCCTATAGGTACTTATGCCCCCATTATAATTCCCTTGCTTTCCTTTGTTTTAGCAACCGTTTATTAATTTATTCATTGTTTTTAGAGAGGGCCTCATTCACAACCCCAAGTTTCTGCCAGTCGTCATAGAAGACATCGATTCATTTGATGGAGAATTATCTGAGGAAGTCCGCAAATCTCCCGAGGATTTCTTACCTCTGGTAAAGTTAAAAAAAAACTCTAAAATAGAACTGATCAACTCTCGTAAATGGCTCCGAGTTTCTGCCTATAGACTCCTTGTAATCTTGATGCTTGGATGCTTGGTCTTGGGATTTGGCTCGGTCGTATATGGTTCTTACAGCTTGGTTCTTGACTTGGTCATTTTGTGTTGTGTTGCAGGTGCTTGGCTAAGTATCTCATGGACTTAGCACTCAGTTTCGACTATTTTCCTGTGGTTTCTCATGGTATCACGCTTGACCGTGGGATTTCTCGTGGTATCTCCTCCTTTGTGTGAAGGGTAGTGCAAGGAAAATTACCTCTTGTGGGATCCTCTGGGCTTGGTGCTGGTTTCTCCCTTGGCCGTGGCTTGGAGTTTGAGCTCATTTATGCCGAGCAAAGAATGCCCTTGTATCAGAAAGGGGTTTCATCAAAAGTCGTAGATATTTTTTTTGCTTGGAAATTCTATAAAGTATTCATTAGTGTATGAAAAATAACCTTTTTCATGATTCTTTGGTACAGTTCAGCTTCAGGTTTGACGGTATGTAGATTGGGTTATTTAGATAGAGTCTGCTGATGTCTATTACCAATCTGTTTTTGTTTACTATCTTAGATGGAAAATCTAAAGAGAAATTTTTCAGGGTTGTATATATATGGATCTTTAAAACACTTTGTTGTTATTAACCATCAAGATAATTCATTGCTATCTTGTTCATTGAAGTTTAAGGCTCTTATGTTATGTATTACCAAGTTAGTCATAAATTCTACATAGTGAGGTCCAAAATGAGAAAAAATGAGAACATTACTTCCAGTTATAAGGTATAAAACTATAATCACAATAAGCAACAAAACTATAGTGAGAACTGAGTCAAATATTTATTGAGATATAGATGAGCTATTCATGCTTTCCTGATTGACAGTGCTATGATGTATAATGAGGTCAGATTCACAGTTTTAATGCAAGCATTTGTGTCATGGAAAAAGGGCTAGTCACTAGTGTTTGAGAGTATCAAACTCTCCCTTTGTTAAATGGAAAATGTCTTCATTAGAAGTAGCTCAACATTCTGCCTGGAAATTTTTTTAAAGAATCATTTAGGCTGTGAAAATAACCTCTGGTACGATATATTGGTATGATTTGTAACAGTCCAAATTGGCATAAAGACAAAATCCTACTATGGGTGGTCAAGCCCAGGTTTCAGTTTTGAAACTGGGCTCTGATACCATATGTAGTGCCTAGTTATTTTCAGGACTCAAACTAAATAAAGGTTTTCTAAATTTCAGTTTAGAATTTATTTTAATTACCTTCTTATACTTGGAATAAACCAGGAATAAACATCAACAACATAATAATGATAACAACAACAACATAATAAAGATAACAACAACATAATACATACCTCCACCTGCAGGTTGGTTTATCTAGTCCCTTAGTTGTTTGATCCTGTTCTTGTTCTTGCCCTTGTTCTTACCCAGACTGAATATTAACCTCCTAGCCAGCTAGGAACAACCTCTCTGACTCCCTATCTCCAGGAATCCTTGTGGTTTCCTGGACCCCAAGCCAAAAATTCCTAGCAACACCAGTGCCCTGTGAGAGTTCCCCCAAAAAAACAATTCTTCCAATTTCTTCCTCCTCCTCCTCCAGAAATTCTCAAACCAAAAATAAAAATGAGATCCTCATCCAAGTCCTCCCCTCCTCTCTTATCCTCCCCTCTCAAGTCCCCCTCATTAATCCCCTAACAACCATATCCTCCCATTAATTCCCCAAGAACCTTATCACCCCATTAATTACTTCACCCACTTTTAATAATAAAATAATAAAAGACTCATTTACTATATTTTAATAATTAATTAAATTCAAATTTAAAAATTAGGATAAAAATTAATCAATTTGGGTTGTTACACCTTGGAGGATGAAACAATGACTATCATTGGTGAGCTAGCTTAGGCACCATCTAACTAGGGCTCTAGGATAGAGGCTCAGATGGAGGAAGGGTTGGTGGGACTAGTTGACGATTGTCATGAGGCTCTTCAATTCAAGATAGGCACACTACATGCGAAGTATGCTGGAATAGATCATGTATATTCTCAACAATTAAACCCTAGTACAAACAACGACAGGGATTTAACTCGGTTGCATGATGGCCTTGGTATCACTATTCCTTTTGTTGATTCTTGAGACTTTGAATTCCCTTACTATAGCTCAGTCAAAAAAAAATAAGTTTAAACAAAATAAGGGTTTATTCAAGAGTTTCTGGAGCTTAAACATTTTAGTGGCTCCTCAACCATTTATGTAGGGGGTTAAGGCTCGCATATTTTGGAAAGTGAGAGGAAATACAAAAGATGCAAGTGTATTAAAAAACTATAGGACCTTGTTAACATAAATTTGGGTGCGAAGACCAGGCTTAATGAGTTTATGGATTTGGAAGAATTGGTTCTTGTAGTTTGGTATCTAGGTAGAAGGATGAGTTGTGAATGCTTAAAGGAGTGGAACAAATCCAACTTCAAGCCCATGTTTGGATACATTCCATATATCATGACTCTGGAAATGGGTTGCTTGGTATGAGTCTTCAAAATGATGGCAGAGGTTGATAAAATCCTTCATAAACATTGGAAGTGGGGTTCAAAAATATTTTTATGAAAAGATGGCAAGTTGACTTTGATGCCCAGTTTGCTTGAGTGTATATTCTCCCAGTATAGGTTAGAATTACATGAATCTTGTTGGTCCTATGGTAATTAGAGGAAGCGTTTGAGGAAATAGGGAATGCACTTGGCATATGCTATGAAGTTGATTTCTCTTTTCATGACACATAGTATTTTGGAATGGCTCATATTCTTGAAGACTAGTAAATAATTGCAGAGACTATGGTCACAAAAAGAGGAGTGTAACTTTTCCAACTAACCATAGACTATGAGGGTATACCATTCAAGTGTGGGCATTTCCATAGTTACAGTCACTTGGAAGCATAATGTAACTTTCCAACTCAAAGGAATATTTGGACTTAGAGGAAGAAGATGAAAGGTTTGGGGTAGGAACAATTGGGAACATCCCATAGTCCAAGCTGGAAGGAGGAATTGGGGGAAAATGTGTCCAATGGTTGTCATTGGGATACACCTTTGGAAGCAAAACATCAACTTTTAGTGACAAGCCAACATAAGGAACCGAGTCTAGATAAAAATAACAACAATAAGGTTTGCTTGCCACAATCATACAATTCCTTTCAATCTCATTATCCAAATAAAAAAAAATCCTTTGAAAATTTAATTTTTGGGACTTGGTGTTTAGAGGTAGAATCCAAAGGTTTGGAATCAATGAGTGAGTTTCTGCCTAGTCTCTTTGGAGTAAATCCCCAAATCCCCCAACCCTCATACCTAATCCTGGGACTAAAAATCCATTGGCATATGAGAATGCCCAAGTAGGGGCGTTTGCAAATCCAAGTTTGGGTGCAGAGACCCAAGAGACAACAAAAGATACATTTGGAATCCATGGAAATTAATCTCATACCTAGGAGAAAAGGTACTCTTGAATTCCCTTGGAAGGTGGAAGGGGGATTTGGTTTCCTTGAAGAGAAAGGTCAAAAATAAAATCAAAGAGGAAGGAAGTCCTACATTTCCTTTTCTAAAAAACAAGCATCTTTAGAAATCAAATGCGGAAAACATTTATCTTTGATAAGGGATCTGAGAAAATGCCCCTTGTGAGGATCTAAAATGATTTTCTTGACCCTAAATTGCCGAAGGATATCCAATCCCTCAAAAAATTGACCAGAAAGAGGATAATAGATATTATAAAACCATTTATTATCTCGCTACAAGAAATCATGAGTGATGGGGAGAAAATAATTTAGGAACTTTCAAAAATGTTGGGTGGGTGGGAATTTAGTTTTATAGATGCTAATGGGAGACTAGGAGGGAACATTATTGGATGGAATAAAGGCTCTTATACCCTTAATAATTCATGGGATTTTCCTATAGGTCTAGGGATTTCCATGTTCTCTCTGGATTTGGGAAACAAATCTCTATATTGAATATATATGGACCTTACATGGATAGGGTGGAGTACTAGGATAAGTTCTTCAATATGGAATGCATTTAGAATGGCTTAGTTGTGGTGGGGGGAGACTTAAATTTTCCTATGGGAGCCTAAGAAGTATGGGGACCAACAATGCAAGTGGATTATCTTTCATGTTATTTTATAAGAAAACTAGAGGAAGTAGGATTGTTTAATATTGAACCATATAATATGACTCTCACTTGGAGGAATAGGAGAACTGGAGAAGCTAGATTTCTAAGAGGATTGATTGGTTCTTAATCTACAAAGGGTTCCTTGATGAGGTTATTTGAATAAAACAATGGGTCACCTCAGGAGGGGAGTGTGACCATAATCCAATAGTTTTGGAAGTAGCACATGTACAAGAAAAACCTACCAATCCCTTTAAACTGAACCTAGATTGGTTGAAGGTGGAGGAGTTTGTAAACAAGCTCAAATATGGTTGGAAACCCTATGATGAGCACTTAAGAGAATTTGCATCTATTCAATTTCACCAAAATTTGAAAGAAGCAAAAAAATATAGCTGCTTAATGGGAAAGAGATTAAAGGCAGAAATATGATAGGACCCTTAAAGAAGTGGAGTAGGCCCTGTAATTAATTTACAACATTGATGGCTTTGGTTACTTGAATGAGGACTAGAAACTGGAGGTAAATATCTTGGAAGATAAAAAGAGGAACACACTATTGGAAAAAGAGAAAGGACCGAGGTTCAAGAGTAGGGCCTTATGGTTATAAGTAGGTGATCAAAATACCAATTTTTTTCGTAGATATGCAAGTTGAAGAAAAAATATAAACTCAATTTGGGAAATTGACAAAGGATATGGTATACATGCAATTTTTTTTCTAAGGATATTGCAACTAAAGGAATCAATTACTTCTCAATCCTTTTCAAAGAGGACTCTCAAGCTACAATTGTTGAGGTAATAAATCTATCAAACTCCTCTTATAGATTTGTCAATCACGAGGAAAATCATGAGCTGATGAAAGAGGTTGGAAAATAAGAGCTACAACAAATTTTATAGAGATTTCAAAAGGATAAAAGTCTTGGGACATAGGGTTATCTTGTGGAATTATTTTTAGGTTGTTATGAATTCATAGAACAAGGCTTAAGGAGGGTGGTGGAGGCTACAAGAACCACAGGAAAAATGCTTGGAGCTTACATCACAACCTTTATATCATTGATCCTTAAATAGGATAATTCAACAACCTTTGAAAAATTTAGGCCAATCTCTTTATGCCACTGCATCTATAGAATCATCTCAAAGATTATATATATATTAAAACAAATCTTTGGAGAACAATTTGGATTTTTAGAGGGAAGACAAATCCATGAGGTAGTTGAGATAGCTTAGGAAAACCTTCATTCAATCAAAGTCGGAACCAAAGATCAATGGTAATTAAAGTGGACCTTTACAAAGCATGTGATAGGGTAAGTTTGCTTTAGCTTAGACTTATTCTTATGCAATTGGGTCTTTTTCCTCAGTTTGTTGTTTGGGTGATGAGCTTCATCACTTCAATACCCTTTTCTATCTTAATCAATGGGGGAAACATCCCCTTTCTTCAATCTAGGAAGAAGTCTTCAACATGGGTGTCCCTTATCCCTTCTTCTTTTCCTTTTAATTGTTGAGGTGTTGAGTGGGTTAATAAAAGGGGCATACAAAAATGGTAGTTTCAAAGGGGTAAGCATTGAAACAACCTATAATATCACAAAACTATTATTTGTGGATTATATCCTAATTTTATGCGAGGGAACAAGAAGGGTAATTAAGAAGTTCAAAGGTATATTGGATTTATTTTGTATAGCAACAAGTATGATTATAAACCTTGACAAATCTACACTATCCTTGTGGAGTATATATGAGTAGGAAAATGACTATTTAAATATCAATTATTTCCCTACTAGTGGAAAAACCTAAATCATGGATTGAAGTACTTAGGTTTCTATTTGAATCCAAACATGTAAAAAGAATGTGACTGGCAATGGTTGATTTCCAAACTAGAAAATAAGCTAAATACATGGTGTAATCAAGAGGGGGACATCTGGTAATCATTAAAGTAGTATTAGAAGTAATTATAGTATATTGGATATCACTTGCCTAGGTTCCCAAAGGTGTTCTAGAAGTCATTAGAAGACTATGATAAAAAATTATCTAGTTAGATGATCAAAAGACTAAACGGCTTGTTCTGGCTTCATGGGAAAAAATGGCTTTACCAAAAGAAAACAGAGGTTTGGGTCTAAAAAAGCCCTCTCTTCTCTAAGGCACTTGCAACAAAAAAAGTCTGGATATTAATTCAAGGAAAAGGGCCGTGGGTTCAAGTAATGAGAGCCAAGTACATTGCTCCTATTTTTTTAGAGGATTGGGCAAGGAATCCAATAAAATAACTTTATAATGCCTTAATAATATGGAAAGTTGTTAACTCAACTTTTCATTTGGTTGGCCACTGGATGATTTTGCAAGTTGTCAAAGGAGACAAAGTACAAACTCGTCTTTATCCATGGGTAGGCAAAAACAAAATGCATAGATTACTTCCTTGGATGATTCATGAGATAAGAAGTAAAGGATATTATACACTCAGATAGGTTGCAAACTAGGAAAGGTCTACACATTGACAACAACATTGGTTGACTTGGGAGGAGATTAGGTTGGGGGAAGAATATGTGGAGGAATGGAAGAGAAACACATACATATAGAATATTATGACCAATTGTATCGTCACTTAATCCAACTAGAAACTATGTGCCCATAATAGGTTATAAAGCTCTTGCTGAGGAAGGAAGGGAGGGTCAACGAGTATGATGGTGGAAAACTATATGTAAATTATGATCCCTTAAAAAAATAAATTTTTCATGTGGTTGATTTTAAAGAATAAGGATCCCACCTGGAATGTGCTACAAAAAAATAAATTCAATGGACCAAGTTGGTGTAGCTTATGTCAACAACAAGAAGAAACCATTATACATTTAATGATGGCTTGTCCTTATACAAAAGCGGTATGGAAAGAGGTGGAAATAATGATTAGATTAAGAAATGCATGGGAATGTGAAGACATAGAAGAAGCATTTAGATCATGGTATGCAAAAAATGGTACAAAAAAGATCAAAGTCATTCCTCTTAACATAACTTGGGGAGTTTGGTTAGCTAGGAACCTAATGATGTTTGAACAAAATGAGACTTTACCTCTTAAATGTGTTTTCCAAGCACTAAACATATTTAATGCCCACCCACAAACTCAAGATAGAAAAAATAGTCATGAGCTAAAAAAAGAGGTAATTAACAATGATATCCCATGGGCATACTTTCATGATGCCTCGCAAGGAATCCCTCCTAAGGGAGGATCAAGGGGAATTTTATGTTTATCTTCAAATCATTGCATTTATTTCAAAGCTAGGATACGTCAAGAAACTAATAATTAATGTGAATTGATGGCTCTCAAATTAGTTTTGAGGCCAACCAAAGAGTTTCGTGTATCACAATTTCAAATATTTGATGACTCACTCATGGTTATTCAATGATTGCAGAAACAAACAACATTAAAGAACTTCAATTTACAACCATTGTATGATGACTTGCAACTTCTATTAACAACCTTTTCACATATCTCTTTGTGTCACATATACAAGAACATGAATAATATAACAAATGAACTATCAAAACATGAATTAAGACTAGGTCGAGAAACTTGGATTATATCCATACTTCATACTTCAAGATGGACACTCAATTAAATATACACATGAAACTTGGCTCTAATTATATACAACTACATAATATTGTTTAACACAAAGGGCAATTTCACGTTTATAGTTTGAATGCCTTAATTTTCATGGTTTTTTGTGACTTAAATATTATGGCTTGTTATGTTTAAAGAGTCACGTATGAACACTATTTTGTCAAATAGCTTTAGTACACTCTTGAATTCCTTTAGCATATAACTATTTAATTTTGTTTATATTTAATAAAATTTGATATTTTTATTATTTAATTTAATTTATAAATAATATCAATTTGTTAAATAAAATATTTTTAAATTACAAAAAATTATATCTTTTAATATTTGATATACTAATACTAATACTAATTTATTTTTAAGGTTACTGCCAAGTCAATATATCAAATTGGTGTATGAGACTCTCTTGTTTGTGGGACAAGGTATACATACCCTACCTCCTCTGAATTTGAACATGTAACCTCTTAAGAAGAAACACATGTTCTTAACGATTAAGCTCACTCAAACTGTATTCATTAATTAATTAATAAAATATAAAATAAAAATAAAAAATATTATTAAAAATTAATTAATAATCATTAATTAATTATTTTTTTAATTGAGGCTCATTAATTAAATAAAGAGTAGAGCTGTGATTTGTTTAGTTTGGAATTTTTGTAATATTATAGTATTAGGCGGGATAAATTGTTTTACTCATTACCCACGTGACAACTTTTCCCAATTGCATTTATTTACCATCTAAACTTTGGATTTGAGATTATCTTTATGAGAATTAATTATTTAATCAATCAAACCCTGCTCTCATTTTTCTAAATCTCGATGGAAGGAAGACTCGAATTTTCTTCCCTGAAGCACCGCCATGCCCGGGAAATGGAAAGCTCCGGTGGTGACAGGCTCGAGATTGATGCGATACTTGTACATGCATTTAGACAAACAGTTGGGTTGAAGTGAAGTGCGACAAAACCAATGAAATCATAACATAACAAGCAATGTGTCACCATTACCAACCAAACTCTTCCTTTCTTCTGCTTCAAGGAACGAAGGTGGCGTCTTGCCATAGGCGAGACTCCTCGATTTTATCTTTCACCTCCCTCGTCTTCCTCGAAATGTATCAGCAAGTAAGACACAACAGACAGCAAGCACGCCATACCGCTGAAGCAAACACTTATATATTACCTATGGCTGCCCACTCGTTCAAGGAAGCCGGCGGAGGCGGAATCCAGCCTGTCCTGCAATTTTTTTTAGGGCACAGCCCGGGTTACGTGTCCACCGTTTCTTCCCGAGGCATTTACCTTCTGTTTTTATAGTCCAACGATCCGACGCAGGTGCCATATCGTTCTTCATTTGCATTAGGCGCCTCTCAGGCCCAGTAAGGGGTTGCGCCTTTAGCTTTTAGTTTCTCTTTTCTTTACGGCAATCGATCAGAGTATATTTGCCTTCTCGTCTGCATTAATACGCAGAATCTGTTGTAAGAGAGGCAAACAGGCAAGGCAAGCTGTGGAATGTTTTTATTCCTACAAGTAATTATATTAAATATTTGAGATGGGTCAGATCAGTTATTCGCCAGCCTGCACCATGACATCAAAGGAAGTTGGACGGCATGAGGGCTTTAGCAAGCGCTGTGTTGCTGTGGCGAGAGAACAGAGAGCTCGATTATATATAATACGCCGCTGTGTCATTATGCTTCTCTGTATTCATGGAGGAGACTGAAAAATTATCAGTCAGATCAGAAACTTGGAGATATATAACTAAAGCTGTTAGGATAGCTGGAGTCCAAGTATATATAATGATAGCATGCACGCAATATATGTTTCAGTCCTGCTGCGTAGATAGGTTCTTACTAGTTTTGGAGGTGACACAGATATGTATAGATCGAAGACCTTTGCAGATTAAGGGAAGTAGCTGCAGAGGGCCGGTGAGCATCATGGGTTTCTAACTCCATTGTTAGTCAGTAATAACGTCTGTTCTCTCCAGGGCCGAGAATTGGATGTTTTGGTTTCAAGCCCGGTGATTGTGTTGCCATGGATCTTTTTCTGTTTTTTCCATCGCTCTTGAGGGAGGGATTGGTTTGGCTGTACGATCATTTGGGACTTTCTGTCTTTTTCACCGAACATTCCGCTCTTGCGCTCAAAGATTTCGTTGCTCACCATCTTCCTTTTTGGCACATTAATGTGTTGTTTGTTATCAGAGGGATTGTATCTGAAGTACTTGCCTCTTTTTTATATGGATTGTAGAGTTGTTTCAGAAGGACGGTTTTTTTTTTCAATGAACCTAAATAAAATCTATTTTCATAATTTCAATCTAGATTTGAGCATAATGTAGCCTTTCTATTTCCTACTTTCAACACTGAATCAAATGGACAAATATATTATAACATAACCTTATG
>CBVK0100183242.1:0-27753 GCA_900067695.1 Picea abies
TTCCGATCTCACACAAATTAGATAGTTGGGTAAATACTACAATGCAATTAATTCAACATTAGTTCAGCCAAATGTAACGACTGTTATTCCTTTTGTTTCGATTGTTGTTCCTTATGTAGGTTGTGTTGTTCCTTTGAATAGAAAAACTATCGTTCCCTTTACGATTTTTGTTCCTTTACATGTGTTGCATCTATGGAGGCTGGGTATTGAAAACGGAAGGTAAGAACCTATGTAGGCGACAAGTAAAATGCTTGTGCCAATGCCTACCTTTGGTTGATGCATAGAGGTTTCTTTTAGGACATATTTAGAGACCAACACCATGATCACCTAGAATATATTGGGTTGAGGTAACACAAGCTGGAGGTATGCCTTGACAGAGAAAGTCTTAGGGATGCCTCGACTATATGACTTGATAGAGTCTCTGGAATTCTTTATGTGCGAGAAAACCTTGGCAAGGAAAGATGGATCACCCGAGGGACTGTATAGAAAAGAAGGGGATGCCTGAGCCTAGGCCTGTAGGGTGAGTGACTGCAAGGAAGAGGAGACCTTAATAGTTCTTGTAAACTATTGATCAGGATCATGCACATGATGGGTATTTCTTTGTGTGCAAGAAATCCTTGGCAAGGCAAGATGGATCACCTGAGGGACTGTATAGTAGAGAAGGGGATGCCTGAGCATGGGCCTGGAGGGTGAGTGACTACAAGGAAGATGAAACCATGATAGTTTTTGTAAACTATTAAATTGGGATCATACACCCTGTTAGCACCAGAAGTCACCCCTGGATTACAGCAGGGATGAGCCTGATACCCATCAATTTGTATGTTAGAGTAAATACGTTTAAGGATGGTCTAATGGATGTTGTCTTAGGACAGTATCACTTTAACTTAGAAAACTAGGTTAGCATGCATAAATAGGTGAGGTCTTGGTCTAACTTTAGTCAGTGATTTGATATAAAAGGTGAGTAGGGGGGAGAACTGATAAGAAGATGAGGGACCTACTATGGAAATCCAATCTTCCAACAACCTAAAGAGGAAAATCTTCAAGAACGAGATCCTCTTGGACTCAAATCTTCAGACACTGAGATATATCTAAATGACATAGTTACAACAACATGATGATCAAACCTGTACCACAATGTTACTGTAACAACTCGACTAGATCCTCCAATTCTGAGCTACTCAATGTAAGAAGGGAAAAGGTAACACAGGAAACAGATTAAAATTGATGAATATATTGCAGTGATCCTCGAAAGGTAACACCACTACCATCGACTAGATCCTCCAATTTCGAGTGTCTTAATACAAATCTTACAAAGATATGGAAAAGAGGTTGACTTTCATTAAGAAAGTAATCTTAAATACATAGCATAACCAGAGAACTAGAGGCCTTGTAAAAAAATTTCAATCAGGAGCTTAGCTCTACCATCCACACTAACAAAATGAAAAAAATGGCTACATATACTTAGAACTGGCTCGGGTTTCTTGAAACGCAATCATGTCATACATTCAAGGACTTACATTGACAAGCTTCTCTGTCAGGTTGCGCATGTAGACGTTGGTCAGACTGCCCATGCAGTCTTTTGTCAGGCACAATCTCTATCAATCCATACTGACAGCCTACCTCTACACTTTTTCCCTTTCTGGCCTCCTATTTATGGAAGGAGACGATGTCTCACCCACCTTCCACACTTACATTAACTGGTTCATTGGGATCTGAGTGAACAAATTCAATGCCCACATTTGGATACATGGTTGTCTTTCTTTTTCCTTCTGCACCTTGTTGGATGCATATGCGGAAGAATGGTCGGTGGCCCTGGATGCTGACGAAGAGGAATGGACGAGGTGACTAGTACAACTCTAGTGGGATATGACACATGTTCGATGGTCGGGAGAAAGGATGTGGCAACGATAAGGCGGGGACAAAGGTTGTGGTGGCAAAGGCATAGTGGGTACAACCATATAGGTGGAGATGACATGGGAGACAGATGGCAGAAGGTGAGAAGTGGAGGCAGAAAGAGGGATGTGACATGAGGTGGGGAGTGGAGTACACATGGCAGGTAGGGATATGGTGAGGAGTGGTGCTGACACAATGGAAGAGAAGGGATAGGTAAGTGGAATACAAGTGTCAGCAGGAGGTGAGGGCAGTAAGAGAAGAAAGTAAGTGGTATATCGGAGGGGGGGTAGGTGGTAAGAGGTTTTAGTTGAGGGGGGTCCGACATCACGAGGAAGTTCTATGATAGTGAGGGGCCCTCAATCTAAAACCACCATATTGGACCTCCCCATTAAAGGAAGAACGACCGGGGGGGGTCCGATATGGAACCTGCACCATAGATCTGAGTGCATATCTCTCGGCCTCTCAGATCTAATCTCTCCTTAGCATGATGCTCCTAGGCATAAAACTTAGTATAAGTGGGTTGTTAACCCATTCTTTCCATGTTTTAGCCAAAGGGGGGACATTTCTTAAGAAAACACCCCCTTACAAACATATGTGATAACATTAGGCTCCATGGGGGATGTCTTGCTCCCTGGGAGATGCCAAGAATTCTTTTGCAGCTTAAGTGCTTTCTTTTTGGGTTATGGGGTCACTTACTAAACCAAACAAAATCAAACAGGGAAAACAATATTTACAATTATAAGGGAGCCACTTATGGCTCAAGTAAAACATTTCATCAGGAAATGCCCATTCACACGGCCATTAAAAACTTCCTCACCCTCCAAGTCTTGCAACCTGTAAGTATTATTTGAAAATACTTTAGATATTGTGAAAGGCCCAATCCATAGGGCTTGAAATTTGTTGTGCTTTCCTCTATCCTGCATGGGTTCATCCCATTTAAGCACTAGATTTCCCAGCCATAAATCTAACTTTCTTCTCTTCCTATTGAAGGCTTGCTTTATCCTTTACTAGCAGTCATGAGCTTAGTCCATCACCTTCTCTCTGTTCTGTTAAGATTCTACCAGTTGATGGATTCTTATGATCATATTGTCAAGTTCTCCTTGATAATCCTGAAAGAATTTCACTACGGGTAAATCCAGCTGAGAAGGAAAAACAACATCTGCCCCATAAAAAATTTGGAAAGGGGAGATGCCTAGGGATATTTTCGTTGTCACTTGATCATCCCACAGAGAAAATTTGAGCTTTGAATCCCATGCCTTTTTATTGTCTTCTAACAGTATTTTAATAAGCTTGACCAAACTTTTGTTAGAGGACTCTACCAGACCATTGCCTTGGGGATAATAGGGAGTGGAGTGAATTAATGAAATCTCAAACTTCTTATAGAACTTTATCAATGGCTCAAAATTGAAGGAGGCAACATTATTAGTAATGATTCAGTTTGGACACCCAAACCTTGCCATAATATCTTCCAGAAAACCAATGATCACTTGGTGTGAAGCACTCTTAGTGGGGATAAATTCTATCCATTTGGTGAAATAATCTATTGCAGTTAAGATTCACCTATGTTGACCATTGGAAGCGGGATGTATATCCCCAATGAATTCCAACCCCCATTTCTAAAAGGGTTTTGAAGCTATTACAGGCTTTAGTGGCAGAGATTTGAGCTGTTGCTTTCCTGAGAATTTTTTACATTTGATACATGCTCTGATTTTTGTATAGACATCAGTGAATAAAGTGGGCTAGTATTACCCAATCCTGAGGATTTTTTACACTGTGGTCTTCCAGAAATGGTGTCGCCCACATAGGCTGCTATGGAAATTGAACATAATTTTTTGGGCCTTCTATGGGTTTAGACATCTCAGAAGAACTCCTAGAGAGTCTTTCCAATACAAGGCCTGGTGAATGAGGAAATACCTAAATGCTTTTAGTTTTAAATATCTTGCCTTTCTCCTTCCCATACCATCAGAGGTCCTCAACTCCTGCAGAAAAAACCTAATGTATTTATACCAGGCACACTCTGCTAAAGGGGGGCCATCTTGAGAAATCTTGTCAGAAAACTCTACCCACTGATCCTTTGAGAAAACATTGATGAAACTAACCCCCAAATATTTACAATTAGATTCAGCCAACATCTTGGCTAAACCTTGACCTTTAACTATCTTGATGGGCTTGATTTCTAGATAAAATTCAAGGATTTTGGCAATCCATTTTCTCCTTCTCCCATCTATGTCCGACTGAATGAGAATATTCTTCATAGCAGCTGAAGGGACATATGCAATAATCATTGAATGAAGGATATAGATCATGAAAGCCTTGAGGGATTTCACCAATGCATAGGCTTGTTTATCCATGATATCATATCTAATCTTTGCATCCCTCAATGCCCTGCTGAAAAAGGAGATAGGCTTCTCCAATCCCTTAGCATTTCTCTGCAACAAGACATCTTCCATTGTATCAAAAGAAGCAAAAGAAAAGATCAGAAAATCCTTGGAATAATCAGGACTGATAAGAAAAGGTGCCTCAATCAACACCTTCTTTATTTGTTTGAATGATTCTCTGGATTTAGTATTCCACTTCACTTCATTCCCCTTTCTGAGCATGACTGTGATATGCTTCACCAATTCGACAAAGTTTGAAATGAATCTTCTTAAAAAATTAACTTTGCCTAGGAAAGATTGGACCTCCTTCCTGGATCTTGGGGGTGACAGGGTTTGGATTTCTTCCACCTTGTTGGGATTGACCCTTACTCCTTCAACAGATGCTATATGCCCTAGTAATTTCCCTTTCGTCATAGAAAATAATGATTTTTTAGGATTCAGGGAAAGACCAAACCTCCTACATTTTAAGAAAACCTTCCTCATATGACAACAATGTTCCTTATCAGCTCTTGAAAAGACTGTTATGTCATCCAAATAGATGACCACAAATTTATCCTTCTCTCCAATGAAGGCAATGTCCATGGCTCACTGAAAGGTTTCTCTCGCATTCATTAGCCCAAAGGGAATTTTGGCATACATTAATGTGCCCCAAAGAGTGGTGAAGGATGTGTTTTCTCCATCCTCAGGTAAAACAGATATTTGATTGTAGCCAGAAAATCCATCAATCATGGAAATCTTGGATGCACCTATTACCCTTTGCAATACATGTTCCATCTTTGGCAGTGGGTACTTGTCCTTCTTTGAGCTCTTGTTTAGATTTCTAAAGTCGACACAGAGCCTGATTTCTCCATTTTTCTTCCTTATTGGGACTAGGTTGGCTACCCATTCTGAATATCTCAAGGGAACAATGATTTGGGCATCCAAGAGATTTTTTACCTCCTTCTCCATGATAGGAAGCAACATAGGATTTATCTGTCTTAACTTCTGCCTAAATAGTTTGGATCCTTACTTCAATGAGATCTTATGTTCAATAACACTGATGTCATATGTTCTAAGGTATTCATAAGTCCACAAAAACACATCAACAAATTATTTTAATAGCTCAGTATACTCAACCCTCTTCTCCTTTGACAATATATTACACAACTTGACAAACTTTGGATCCTCCTTTGTGCCAATATTGCACTCAGACGCATCATCATCCTCATCCAACCTCTTAGCTTTTATTGCTACATCATTATTGTCAAAAATCCTTTCCAAAGGAACTAGTCCCTTTCGAATGTGATTACTTGGTAACTGCACAATACGATAATTAGCGATCTTTTCCAAAAAAACATCATCATGGGGTTCTATGTCAGAATTAGGGTCTTGATCAAGACGAAATTATGAAAACTCGTCGATAGTCTCCATGAATATTATGACTTCTAGATCATCCTCAAACACTTTCCAATGCTTGACATTGTCAGGTATAGAGGGTCTATATTTCACTTCTACATCATACCTAATCTTGGGTGGTAGAGGAAATATGAAATTTCTTACTGAGACAGCCAGGGAATTGACCATTGTGTTTTATTCTCTAGGGATGAATGAAATGTTTAAGGCCAAGAAAACATTGTTAATGAGGTCCCACACTTCATTTCTATAACTCCTGAGCCGAGGGTATTTGGCCTGGTAAATATTTATGACTTTCTGAATAATCAAATCAACATCGCCAAACACTACTAGCCTTTCAATCCCCATGTCCTTTGTATCTCTCAAGCCCAAATATAGGGCTTCATACTCTTCCAGATTGTTGGTAGCTTCAAATTCTAATTTGTATGACAGATGCATGGTTTCTTGAGTAGGGGAAACAAATACCACTCCAACACCATCTCCTTCCCTAAAGGAGGCTCTGTCAAAGAACATTTTCCACACAGAAGTGACTGGAGGATAATCTTCAAGGGGGGCGGGAGTGCTTTCTGATCTTAAGGGGATATTCAGGAGCATTAGTGAGTTGTAACAAGCTTGATCCCAGATCAGTATCCAGAGAAAAAATAAGGTGATTGGTGGGGTCTTCTTCATCACTGATGATGTAGGCCAGTTGAGTTTATCTGTATAGTCTTATGTGCTCCCCTCCAAAGATTGGAATAGTAGCATATGTGAGGTCCATATGTAATGTTCCCTCAATCCTTTTTATCCAAGATCTTGATAATAGCATGCCAAACTTGGGCAGAACATCAACCACCACAATATCCATGACCACACTTTTCATGGGTAGCTGAAACAAGGTTACCACCGGATCTTTGATGACCCCAAGACATTGCACCCTCCTTGAATTGAAAGAGTATAAATCATGATAGGCCCTTCTGACTTCAAGCCTGAGCTCTTCCATGACAGTTTTGGGCATGAGATCATGGGAAGCCCCTGAATCCATCAGACAATTATGCAACACTTTTTCATGTATGTTCAGTGATGTGTATAAGGGAGGATATGAATCATGTCTATCTTATACCATAGGACCTAAGATGACTGTTGTATTTTCATCTTGGATATTTACTGAGTCTGTGGAATGGAAAGATGGCTCATAATGTAATAGTTTAGACATGTATTTTTTGAAGTCTTCGTTCTTAACTAGTTCTGAAAGGGGCACAAGGATTATGATTTTTTGGATTTCATGATCAAAAATAAAGGAGGAAGGGGGATTCAAAATTTCTCTCACCCTTGGGACATGGTATTTGGCTATTGGTGGGGAATCCTTAGCTCTCTTTTCCTTGCTGGTGTTGGTTGTGTTTTTGATAGGCTTCTCTGTTGTGGAAGGTTGATCATGGATGTCCAACTTCCCTTCTTTATTTTTAGATCGAAGGTTATATTTATTGGCACTGGTATCGGCTTTCTCCCCCTTACTCAACTCATTTATTTGACTATTCAGGAGGGATTCCTCATAGGCAGATTGAGTCAAATGGGGAAAAGGGGAGGTATCTCCAATATAGTGAATTTCAGGGTCAAGTTCCTCTTCTTCCCTTTCCTCATCAATAACAAGGTTATTTTGAAGGGGATTCTAAATTTTATGATTGCTTCTATCTCTATCCCTTTGATCCCTTGGAATAATCTAAGGAGTATTGTTATTTGGCCTCCTAAAGTTGCCTTTGTTGTCAATGTTTTGGGGGTTTCTGTATGTTATCTTCCCCTCCATTTTCATTTTATCCATCTCTGCAGACAAGGACTTTAGCATTTTGGTTAATTCATCTACTTGAGGGTAAGTTGCAAAAGAATGAGAGGTTGAGGTTTCAACTCCTCTCCTTCCCTTGTCTCTATCAGACTTGCTTCTGAGCCTGTTAACCACCAACACATTGGATTCTACTTCCATGGATGCAGCTTGCATGTTAGCCAAGAAAGTAGCTCTTCTTTCTCTAAGCAAGAGGAAAAAATCATGGTCAAAAGCACTAGCATAAGTGATATTAGCAGAGGCTTCTTTAGGATTAATCTCAATAGTGATCTTGTTGTACATTTTGTTGAATCTTTTGGAGAAATCAGAGACAGATTCTCCCTCTTTTCTCTTCAGGGACCCAAACTCTATAATATAATACAAGAAATCTTTTTTATCTCCTCACTATCTTAAGAAGGACTCATCTAGAGCCTCAATCCCAACAATATATCCAGGAGTCAATCCACTAAACCATTTTCTAACCTCGCCATCAAGGCTCTAGACAAATACTCTCATCTAGACCTCTTCATTTTCAATATTTAGATTGTTTGCATAACTGTAGAATGCAATGAGGTGCTCTTCAATAGTTACATCTTCTTCTCCAGTGAACTTAGGCATGTATTTCAGGTAATATCCAACAGGGAGATAATTCACAGGCTGAGGTAGGACTAGGGGAGAATACCTTGCAGCTACTATGGAATCCATTTATTTTCTAGGAGGATTAGCACCTTCCATAGGGATGTGAGGTGGAGGAGAAATAGGAGGCGAAGGTGCTAGGACAGGAAAGGTTGAAACTGAGCTTCCAGGAGGAAATGGAAACAACAAAGGATTCAGAGAGAGAGATGAAGGGCTAGGGGGAACTGAGGTCTCTCTTTCTGTGGTAATAGAAAAAGTAATAGGAGGAGGAGTGGTGAAGACTGAGGTAGGAAAATCTTATGAGATGATGGGTCTAAACCATGGTATAATTTCAGGGGAGAGTGGAATGAAAAGTCTTTCTCCCTCCAATCCCACACCAGGAGGAGAAAACTCAATAGGAACACTGCCAAAATTTAAAACTCGAGAAACTCCAACAAAAGGTATAACCATAGGATGAGATGTAGATATTGGAGTTCTTACAGGAGAAGATTGGAAATCATCAGAGCTACCTGGTTCAACGGAAGAAGTACCTTCTCGGAGGGCCTTTCCCTTTATGATATTTTTTTGTGGATCAGCTTCAATCATAGCTAGAGGAAGTTGTGGATGAGACCACGTGTGTTTGCCTTTCAAAGCTAGCTGAGAAATGAGGTCAAACCAATGGAGTCATCACAATGGAGTCACCAGGTGCATAATTGCAATCTTAATGTACTGGGTTCTGATGCACCTTCAGAACTAGTAGGATTTGTTGTTCAATCCCATGGAAAATATTCAACTTCATTCCCTGGAAGTGGTGCCAGAAATGTTAGCACCATAAGTCACCCCTGGATTGCAGCAGGGATGAGCCTGATACCCATCAATTTGTATGTCACAGTAAATAAGTTTAAGGATGGTATAATGGATTCTCTCTCAGGACTATATCACTTTAACTCAGAAAACTGGGTTAGCATGCATAAATAGGTGAGGTCTTGGTCTAACTTCAGTCAATGATTTGTTGTAAAAGGTGAGTAGGGGGAATAATTTATAAGAAGATGAGGGACCTTCTATGGACCTCCGATCTTCCAGCATCCTAAAGAGGAAAAAATTCAAGAAGAAGATCCTCTTGGAATCAAAGCTTCAGACACTGAGATATATATGAATGACACAATTACAACAACATGGTGATCAAACCTACACCACGATGTTACTGTAACATCTCGATTGGATCCTCCAATTCTGATCTACTCAGTGTAATAAGGGAAAAGGTAACACAGGAAGAAGATTAAAACCGATGAAGATATTGTAGTGATCAAACCTACATCATAGAAAAACCACCACCCTCGATTGGATCCTCCAATTTCGAGTGTCTTAATACAGATCTTACAAAGAGATGGAAAAGAAGTTGACTTTCATTAAGAAAGAAATCTCAAAAACATAGCATAACCAGAGAACTAGAGGCCTCGTCAAAACATTTCAATTAGGAGCTTAGCTCTACCATTCACACTAACAAAATGGAGAAAATGCCTACATATACTTAGAATTGGCTCGGGCTGCCTGAAACATGATCATGTCATACATTCAAGGCCTTACATTGATGAGATTCTCTGTCAGGCTACGCATGAAGATGTTGGTTAGACCGTCGATGCATTCTTCTACTGGAGAAAATCTCTGTCAGTCTGGACTGGCAGCCTAGCTCTACACTTTGTCCCTTTCTAGCCTCCTATTTATGGAAGGAGATGATGTCTCACCCACCTTCCACACTTACATTAACTAGTTCATTGGGATCTTAGTGAACAGAGTCAACACCCATGCTTGGAGACGTGGTTGTCTTTCTTTTGCCTTCTTCACCTTGTTGGATGCATACGGGGAAGATTGGTCGGCGACCGTGGATGTCGATGAGAAGGAACAGGTGAGGTGACCAGTAAAACTCTAGCGGGATATAACACATGTTTGGTGGTCGAGAGAAAGGACGTGGAAAGGATGTGGCAGAGACAAAGGTTTTGGTGGAAAAGGGAGAGTGGGTACAACCATATAGGTGGAGATGACATGGGAGACAGATGGCAAGAGGTGAGAGGTGGAGGCAGAAAGATAGATGTGACATGAAGCAGGGAGTGGAGTACACATGTTAGGTGGGGATATGGTGAGGAGTGGTGCTAACACAATGCAAGAGAAGGGACGAGTAAGTGGAAGACTATGATTAACGTGCTTGTTGTCTAAGAATTATTGAAAGCAGGTGACCAAGATTAAAGGTCTGAAAAAGGACCTGACCGAGGAAGAAGGATCAATATTTCTGAAACAACTGAATGAGAAAAGCATGGAAGGTGTTTTTGAGAAAGAACACTGAGGATGGTGTTCCTTTAAGGGGGAGGGAATTGTAACACCCCTATTTCCCCCAGCTTGTAGTTAATCATAAAATAGGATTACCATGCTAAGGCATGTGGACAGTGTAAATGTATTATTGTTTGAGTTGCCAATAACTAACTGTGGGGATGAAGCCTTGAAAGTACTAGCCATGATATCACTAGAGGAAAGAATGTGAAAACTATAAGAGAGGGTCATTATATCAAATAACCCCAAAATCCCTTGATGAGGATAATAGATCTCCTTCAGATCCCAAGGAGAGAAACTAGTTAATGAAGAAAGGACCAATGGTTGAATTATCAACCACTCCCATGAATGGGAAGATGGTATAACTCCATAATTTCAGCCCGAAGTACCATTAGGTGTGACAGACCAAGCTAACTCGAGTTCCCTTTTAACAGAAGGAACGAGATGGGTCGAGAATGATACTAGGGAAAAGGATATAATAAAAATTAGTAAGGAGAATGGGGGAGAGCTCTCCAGCAGATGATGAATAGGAGGTCGCGAGCTTGATGCCAAGTGAGAATCTAATAAATATCTCCCATGGCCATGACAGAGAAAGAAATCTCTGAAATTTGTAGAGAACAAAACCCAAGCAGAAGATGAAACAGAGAAAGAATCCTTGAGAACCACAAGAGTTCCCTAGTGATATCATGGCTTGGCACAGGGGTGGCTAGAGTGCTAAGAATGAATGTCTCTGAGCCTATGGTTAGGTGGAAGGATGAACACCCATAGTCAACTAGTTGGATACCACCTATAATAGATAAGTAATTGCATCTCTTATGTATTTAAGGGGTACTATGAATTAAAGTATGATATCCTATGAACGTTGAAGGGATGGGTATGTGTGCTTAGTGATTATAATGTATCAATTTTATTACTACTTGATTGTGTAATTAGAAAAGTAGGAGACTGTATGAATTGGATGTGTTTTTATACTCGTAAATGCTTGCATTCTGTGGTGGCTTAAGCCATAGCCACAAACTATGAGTTCATCGACCTTAGGTATAGTTTCATGTATGCATGTCAATCCTCCTATTCGTTCTGAGTCCCTTGGAGGATGGAGTTGGTTAAGCTCAGGAGAGGTAGTGCAGATATGTATAGGATCTCTATGAGGTAAGCAGAGACCGAGAACCACTTAAGTTCTAGACTTGATGAAAGAGTGCAAGAATAATGCAGAAGACCCTCCTAAGTGTTAATCCCAGAAGAAAGAGTGCAACTCCCTTAAATACTTCATAACTGACAAATATTAGGAAGGATAGTGAGACTCAAGTATCGAAAGGGAATATCCTTTTGCTTTGAAGATGAATCGACAAGATCCATTTGGAAGGATCTGAGGTTTGTCACAACCGTTAGATTTGAAGGAGGAGTGCAGGCGTTAATGCCTCAACACCTTCAGTCTTCGCAAGATCAAAGAATGTTGGTAATCATCGTGAAGGGGATTGATCCTATAAAAATTGAAGTCGCAATGTGATTTGGACTATAGATCCAAGGATTTATCAGGACCCACCTTGACCATCGGATCTGTGAGTGTGGATTTTGCGTGATGGGAGAATCGTGCATTGGTGCGATTAAACTTCTAAATCCCAAAGTTGATATGTGATCTAGACCATGGGATCGAGGAAATTCATGGACCATCAATCTGACGCAGGTAGATTTATGCAAGGAGTACATGGGAGTTCAAAATTCCCTAAGGTCCAAGCCCAAAAGAGACTAGTTCTTTTCAGAAGTGCATATGAGGTCCAAGAGGTGAACATATTTCAAGTTCATAATCTTAGGAGGGAGAAAAGAAGTTGAGAACCATACATCAGGTCTCGTAGGAAGTAAATCAAAGGTCAAGACCTTCAAAACATCTAAAATATTCCAATTCAGGATAAGTCTAAAGCTATGGAGGAGGAGAAACAGTAACCGTCAGATTGGTTGTTAGGGGAATCCTGATCCGTTGGATCAGTGCCTAGCAAACAAGGATAGCACAGGAGAGGAGAAAATATCTCATCCATTGAATCTAAGCAAACAGGGTCAACCATCATTGGATATGGAAAGAAGTGCATGAGTCTTAAATCTCATATGTGCATGAGAGAGAATATCTCAAGGTTTGAAACTTGAGATTCCCAAAGCACAGAGAGCCGAAGGGATGGAACGGATCTGTACTATTGGATCTCAAGGGGATACATGTCAATGGGCTGGTAGATCCAGAAGGAGGCAGAGGTGTAACGTTGAAACAATCGAAGCACAGACAGCCAAAGAGATGAGAGCCATTGATCTGCGAGGGGACACTTGTCACCACATCGCAAGCTCCAGGGAAAGTTACACTAGAGTTTCAGTTTGAGAAGTTAAATAACCGAAGCTTGAAGACCTGAAGTAAATCTTGATCGCCAGATCCAGAAAGGGTGACGTGGGGAAATATCTTGGACTCTGGGAGAAGGTACTCAGATATAAAAGAGAAGGAGAATTTAAGGTTTAGGATCACCGAAGCCCGAACAGCCGGAGCAAATGATAGCCTTCGATTTGGGGTTGGACAAGTGTCACCATATTGTGAACTCCGAAAGGATTCACTCTGGAGACCTATGGTTGTTGAGATTTAAAATCCTTGAAGGCTGAAGTCTTGAATATGATGAGATTCATCGATGCGAAGGTGGACACACGATGTTAGATCGTGAGCTCTGGGAAAATTTTATTGAATCTCTCAGTTGACATTTGAGATTCATGAAGTCCAAAGAGCCAAGGTAGATCAGACTCATTAGATCAAGAGAGGAGATGTGGTGAATATCTGAACACTCCAGGTAAAGTCCCGAAGTAATTAATAGCTGTCATATCAAGAGGAGACTTGGAAAAGATCTGTGAACTCTGATTAAATACCCAAAGTAATCCTAGGCCATCCGATCTAAGAGGACATGTGGCAGGATTCCGTGTATTGGAGGAGAAGAAAAAGGATTTGAGATTTGAGATTCCTGAAGGCTGGACTCACGAAGGAGATCCTAGCCATAGATTCAAGGGGATAGGTGGCAACAAATCTTCCACTCTGGGATATTTCCACATAGAGGAGAGTGGAATTTGAGAGTTGAAACTCTAGAAGGCCGAAAAGGCAGAGTTAATGACAGTCACTGATTTAGAGGCGAATTACGTGTCAACAGATCGTAGAAATGTATGGAGACACATGGAAGGAGGAAAGAAGGGAGTAACAGAGTTTGATAACAATCGTTGATCATAGGAAGCACCAAAGGAGAAAAGATTGACGAACAGAAGGGATTTCAGGCCTAGTACATGCTCGAATGATAATATTCCTTGAGCGAGCCACAATTTCAACCACTATTTTAGTAACTGGGTATGTGTTAGCATGAGAAGGATTGTGGGGTGAAAAGCAAGTTGGCTGGGAACCACTCTTCCCCGTGCTTGCAATAACACATTATCACAAGGGAACCACCTAGGGTCATATGAAGGAAAGGGCTACTGAAGAGGAGCTAGTGGCCATGGACTGAATAGCACTAGAACACACAGACAGAAGGTCGTGGGTGCCCTTAAACCTGCACCAAGAATCCGAAAGGTTTTGTGTTTAACTATAGAATGAGACCATCAAGGTCTCAGAGAATTGTTTGGCTTCAGAATCAGAGATCCTTGATCCAGAGGTCATACTAGTTCCTTGACCTTCCAAATTAGTAACCATGAATGGATATTTTGTCCGTAAATAAAAGACAAATTTTTATGCCCCATCGTGAGTGCGTTACATGGTTTGTCCTCACCTCAAACCTCTTTCCCATGAGGTAGTGCCTCCACTTATTCAAAATGTGCACTGTGGCTTCCAATTGTAAATCATGAGTGGCATAGAGTCTTTCATGCTCTTTCAACTTCATTGATTCATAACATACAACAAACCCATTCTAGCTAAGGAATCCATGAAGTCCTTCTTTGCATGCATCTATGAAAACAAAAAAAATCTTCATTCAAATCTACGATCTTCAGGATTGGAGCACTGTTTAACAATTTCTTCAATTGATGGAAAATCTTTTCACATTCTTCTGTCCATTGAAACTTCTTCCCCTCCCTTTGCAAGGAAGTGATGGGGTGAGCTCTTCTCAAAAACCCTGCAATGAAACTCCTATAGTATCCAACTAGACCCATGAAGGATCTGAATTATGTCACATTCTTAGGTGTTTTCCACCCTTTAATGGCCTCAATATTTTTAGGGTCCACTTCCATCCCTTCTTCAGAAATGAGATGCCCCAAATAGTAATTTTTTTTTTGATAAAATGAGCACTTGCTCAATTTTCCATACAACTGATGTTCTCTTAGCACTTGTAGCACCATCCTGAAATGATGCTCATGCTCTTCTTTTGACTTGGAATATACAATAATTTCATTCAGAAAAAAAAATGACAAACTTGTCTAAATATTCCCGGAAAACACCATTCATTAAGCACATGAAAACAATTGGTGAATTTGAAAACCCAAATGGAACCACTGTGAACTCATAATTACCATACCTTGTCCTGAAGGTGGTCTTGCTGATATATTCCTCTTTAATCCTTACCTGATGGTATCCTGACATGTGATCTATCTTGGAAAATGTCTTTTCATCCTTCAATTGATCAAAGAGATCATCGATCCTTGGCAGAGTATACTTGTTCTTTACAGTTACTTTGTTCAACTGTCTAAAGTTGATGCACAATCTCAATGTCCCATTTTTATTTTTCATGAACAAGATTGAGGCACCCCAAGGTGACATACTTGGGTGTATATACCCCTTCTTTATAAGTTCTTCAAGTTGCATTTGCAATTCCTTCATCTCTAGTGTACTCATTTTGTAAGGAGTCTTTGATACTGGAGTTGCTCCAGGCATCAAACTAATAAAAAAATCAATATCTCTCTTTGGAGGTAGTCCTAGTACCTCCTTGAACACATATTCAAAATCTTCCAAGAGGTCATGACCTTCCAAATTTGGCACCTTATCTTTAGATGCTTCCTCCATATGGGCTGCAAATATTTGGCAACCTTTCATGTAGCACTTCTTCAGCTGCATTGTTGAGATTTCCCAAATAGTAACTTCCATGGGAATTCATTGGATTGTTTTCTGATTTCCTTCCTCATCCAAGAAAGTGAATTCCTTGTTATGGAAGTCTAAGATGGCATGGTGTTGGTCCAACCAATCCATACAAATTAGGCAATCATATGATCCCAACGGCAAGATGTTCAAATCTGCCTTGGTACACAACCCATTCATTCCCACTAGACATGATTTAACCAACTCAACAACTTTCCTCTTGGCTTCTGTAGCCAGCTGTACTAACCAAGATTTCCCATGCTTTCTTCTTGAAAAAATAAATCTTTCCACTACCTTAGGGTCTATATAGCTATGACTATCCCCCAAATCAATTAAAATAGTAAAGGCATGGTTATTGATCATACCTTCAACTTCAATCATGTGTGATTGAAACTCAACTTGCTTCTTGTCCAGGGCTACATAGATCCTTGGTACTCTTCTTCCCATGTCCTCCACTATTTTTTCTTACTGTACATTGTGGAAAACTCTTACCTTGTCACTCTTTTTAGAACAATCTCTATACATGTGGTCTCCTTTACAACCCCAACATTGAATGGGTTCCTTCCTTCAACTTTTCTCTCCTACTTCAACCATTCTATGCTCTCTAAAATATGGATGTCCTTAAGGACTGTTTCTGAAAAATGGAGGCGTGTTTCCCTCTTACCTCTGTTCCTTCTTGAACTTATTCTTGTCCTCCCAAGCCTTCTGGAAAGTAGGATTTCTGTTTTGTTGATCATATAAAAAATTTTCTCTTCTTATAGTTTCTTCCAGAGTCTTGGGATCATCATATTAGATTTTATCACTGATGAAATATGGCAGCCCACTCAGGTCCCTCTGAATATTCACTGTCTTATCCTTGATGAAGGATACATACTTCAACAACTCGAAGAATCTCCTTTCATATTCGTTAATAGCCATGCTTCCCAGTTTAAGTTCAAAGAACTCTTTCATCTTACTGTCATAATACCTCTTGGTCAGGTATTTCTTCTCAAAATGCCTCTTAAAATACTTCCAAGTCATATTTTTCTCCCTGAGGTGTTGTACTTGCACCAGCTGATCCCACCACATGGATGTTTTTCCTTTAACTTGGTATATGACAATTCTTCCTTCTGCATGAGAAGAATAATTATGCAATTGAAAATACTTTCTCATGCCCCAACAACCATGTCTCTGCATATTCATCCTTCTTGTGCTCCCCATCAAATGTAGGAGATTTGATCTTGTTCATTTCCCCTCGTATCTCATCCTCCCTAGACCTCTTATGCTTCCTAATAGGGGATGGACTTGAGATACTGTATGCTCTCTTATTGGAATGCCTCGAGGAGTGTTGGTTATGTCTTCTATTACTTTTTTCTCTTTTGTGACTCCCTGATTTTCTTGAGCGACTCTCCTTATCTAATTTCTTTTCTATTATTTCCAGGCTCTGCATCAACTTTATGTTGACTTCTCCCTATTTCTCCTTGGCTTTCATGAGCCTTTTGTTATCTGCTTGGTGAGACTGGACATCGTTCTGCAACTTTTCAATGATTTTCATCATGTTTCCTTATTCATCTATCTCTTCTCCATGCCCACTGGAGTTTGATACTTCAACTCCTAAATGGACATCCATTCCTCTAACTTCATTTTTCTAATTGTAAGAACCATGTTCCTTCCCCATTTCTTTGCACTATGTGGAAATTTGATTCGGCTCTAACAATCGTTAACTCTACAATATGTGCAGTCAACCAAGTTTTTTCATACTATCATACTTTAATAATTCTCCAAAATAAACCAATCTGATTCAACAAAAACAATATTAGATTCCATTTTTTGTAGGTCTTGGTTGGTCAAGACACCCTCGAGCTTCAATCTCTAAGCCCAGTTATGTTATGCAACAAAATTTCGGGTGCTAGCCCATTTTTCTTAATCCCTTGGTTTGCATGTGACCATGACTATGACCCCACGCTTATGATTGGGGTGCTTATCTGAAGCTCTGAAAATTTGGACTCCGAGCTTTGGCGGATCTCAAATCACATCACAAAAAATATCTCGGAGTGACGGATTGGAAAACTCATTAAATAGGGTGAATCAATAGTCCACATTTCCTAGCATCGAATGACTGATACTTGCTATGGAACTCCATGCTTCAAGGATACGGGACTTTGGAGCTTTGGGGCTCTGGGAATTTGGAGGATTTCACCTCTGCACATTCCAAAACTCCCAAACCAAGATTCCTTGCATACTTCCACATCACCCCCGGTGACATCATCACCTCACTTTACTTCGATGTTATGGAACTTTGGGGGTTTATTCCTCTCATTCCATCATGAGACATTTATTCTAGAGTGTAAAGTCTCTGGACTTCACGATATGGTGCCACACGTCCACTGGGGCCCATGGTTTCCGTTCTTGAACTAATAAATACCGAAAAGGTCGCATCAAAATTTATATTTTTTCAAATTGCAGGGACATGGGCTGGCAGTTTTGGAGTAACTAGTCGATCATTTCGCAATTGTCCGCATGTTGACATGTACCCCTTCTGGGAAACCATGGTTTGGATCACGAGACCACCTTGTAGAAATATTTTCCACACAACTTCGATCTCCACATTTCCGCCTAACCATCGATATTGATTTATCGTGATCAAAGTTATGCGGGCCTGATCCAGCTAACTTCTTCGCCAATCTTAACTACCTTGTGCCACCACCAGGAGTGCCATGTGGCAAAAAACATGAAGCTGACAGATGGCCCAATCAGGTGGGTGACACATGTCACATTCTAAATTCATTTATATATTACAAAGGTTCTTAAATCACTAACACGTGGCACACATCCCATGTGTCCACGTCATCCCTAGTGACATCAGTAGGCCATGTCACTTCAGGACTTCGGGCTTTGGGATATTTCACCTTAGCATACCCTCTTTCTCCCGAACTTCGAACTCCCTAACTTTCTTACCTTCTGCTCTTGCATTAACCCTATGGTTCTGATCCTTCCTTGGTCAAATCCAACAGTAAACATTTTCGCCTGCTCAGATCTACGATGAAGATCCTCTTTGGGACTTTGAAACTTCAAGCTTCAACCCTTTCTGCTCTATCACACATAAACTTTGTCGAAGTCGTGAAGTCCGAAGTAATTAAGGTTTAATCTTCATGCACATGTATACATATCTGACTATTGTGAAGGATCCTCCTTCTCTCGAACATATCCGACGGCCCAACTTCAAACCTTGTGGTTCCAAACCCACGATTACTGTGGTCTCTTTTCTCTGTTATCGTTCTTGAACCACTATACCTCCTAATCTTCCAAACATGGACAAGGTGTTCTCTTGGCATTTTGGAATTCTCTTAAATTCATTTTGTTTCCTTTTCAACAACAAATTTCTTTGAGATTTGGATTCCATAACCACTTATATGGACTAATTCAGGCTCAGTGTCAAAAGCTTGGCTCTTAACTTCAATTTTGTTCATTTCGACAACAATTTCCTTCTGAAACCTTTGCTTTAGCTTCCACTAACATGGCCCATCCAGGGTTATTTTTGGAACCATGGCTCTAATACCATTTTGTAGCATCCACAACCAACAACAGGTTGGGATACGCCACTTCTTGGACATTTCTCTTAGCACTGATACCATTTTGTAGCTCCTTGACCCAACCAGGCCGAACCATGCTACTACAATTAACGCTATGATATACATACATACATACATACATACATACATACATACAATATATATATATATATATATATGATGTAATTCTAGTAGACACAACATTCTATTCATACACATTTCATGTGGAAGTGACAATAATACATACATGCAATAAACATAGAAAATTCTGGTAACATTATAACACATGTACACAATACACATCATACAAAGAACAAATATTTGGTACTTATATTTTAATAGATGACCACCAACTTCTTGAAGACATTCCATGAACCTCCCATCCTTAGACCACGCTGGTCATCACGCTCAGCAGTGGACCACCCCCGAGATGGGACTAAACTCCACCTAGGGAAAATGAATCCTAGACCTACTGTGAGGCTACGAGAAGCTACACTCTGCAACTAGAAGAATTCTCTCCAAGGATCCTACTTATGCCCACTGCACATAGGATCTCATTCCCCACATGCCTATCCCACCCCGGGAATATGCACCTTCACTGTTCCTCAGTCAATTAGCTGCTCCACTTCCCTTCCAAGGATTCAACAACAATCTAGATCAAGAATTCCCAGAGCTCTGTAGATGTTACTAGACTCCCTCTAGGAGAAATCACTTCCCAACAAACTCTCTCACCTGGAAAGAGTTTCTCAACCATGGACCTGACAACCTGCCTCTTCAATCCACGACCACCTAAATTGGGTAAGGCAAGGGGATGACTCAACAATTTATAGAGGTTCACCAAGGAAGAAATGACTCTAGCTGTGTACTTGTTTAGGTGCATACGTGAACTGCACAAGGGATGGCCAACATGCTCAGGATGAAGTCATGAGAAACTAAATGGCCATAATGGTAAGAATGTTGACAAAAATAAAGGAAAACTATGAGAATGGTCATCTTGCATAATCGTGAGAGAGTTGCAATGGTGAGAGAGAAATACACTGGAAGGTGGCCAGAATGGTTCGTGAACCCCCAAAAAAGTTGGAACTTCCCACATAAATCTACATGTGTCCTCGGTGACACTTGGCTCTCCAAGAGCACGCTCCTATCCACCTGGAGTTTGTTACTCCCCTCAAAGGAACTTAGGATAACTAGGTTTATTTTACCAACTTTAATACTTTTTAGGAATACATTATAATATTCCATTGGGTTAATCCCTCAAGAATATCCCCTATTGCCTAGCCTCTCAACCCCCTTCCTTTCCCTACCCAATGGAGCTCAGTCCCTCATAACATTTTCTTCATGGTCAGTCTACATGCAACGATGTATTTTATTAATAATCTGCATAATTACATATACAAAAATCAGGCCCACTGACCTTAGCCTCTAGGTTCTTCGGCCTAATAAACACATAAGTCTACTAGCTTATAATCACTTGGATCACTAGCCTACAATCATCATTACATTTCACAGGGGCTCGGCCTTGGGGTATTACACAAGGGATGTGCACAAGGAAATAATGTGAAGAATCCATTTCCAAGCAGTGACAACAAATCCAAAGGAGTTTTGGACATCGTGCATTCAGATGTGTGTGGACCAATGTCAACCACTTCACTTAGTGGGTATGTATATTATGTTTCATTTATTGATGATTTATCAAATAAGAATTGGATTTGTTTCTTAAAATTAAAAGATGAAGTATTTAGAAAATTCAAATAATTCAAATCACTTGTAGAAAATATTTCTGAATGGAAGATAAATATTTTGAGTTCAAATAATGGAGGAGAGTTCACCTCAGATGACTTTAAAACATTCTGTAAAGAAGTTGGGATTAAGAGGGAGCTCTCTACTCCCTACAACCCTCGACAGAATGGTGTAGCAGAAAGAAAGAACTGCATGATATTGGAGGCAATAAAGGCCATGATTCATGATCAAGACCACTCATACACCTATGGGCAGAAGCAACCGATACTTTTGTTTTTGTGCATAATATAATGTTAGAAAAATAGGATGGTGGAGCAATAAAATGAATTTGTTTATGAAATAAAACATAGAAGATACATAATACAATAGAGAAACATATATACATGGTTCACCCAGTGTGGGCTATGTCTACCAGAGAAATTTCCAGTTCCTTCCTTTTTATTATTCAACAAAATGAAGGGACACAAACTACAACTCAACCATTGTAACCTCCTCTTCTTTCTCTCGTGGTCTCCTCTCTCTGAATACAAAATTTGTGATAATCCACAGTCACAATACAATTTTGTCATAATACAAGGTTGCCTTCTCCAGGAAAAAACCCTAAAAATAACTTCTACCATCAAATCTACGACTTTATAATGAATGGTCTAGATTGACTATGAAATTACAATATTTTATGAAGCAATTTTTCCCAATACTTCTCTTTGGGGGATATTCTCCCGAATCCCCCACCATGGGGGGATACACAAATTTTATTCACCCCCCTTGGACCCCTTGGCAATAGTTGTGGGGGGGAAATCCACCCTACAGGCGTCGTTAGGGAATAGGGTCCAAGCACGAATGAAACAAACCTCTGAATGAGGAAGATAATCAAGCTCCACAACCAACAATATCCCACTTGGAGACTAATCACAACAAATCCATTGTTGTTGTACCTATTGGACTATACTCCACTTTGGACCTGGAAATTTTATCATCTTCACCTTCATGCTTGAAGACCAACTGAAACTGAGAAGGAACTGAATTTCTCCCTAGTTACTCCCTTTGTTAACATGTTTGCAGGATTCTGGCTAGTATGTATCTTTTCCAACTTCAAATGTCCATCCTCCAGGATGGATCATATGAAATGGTACCTAAGTTGTATATTCTTAGTATTTGAATGGATGGTTGAGTTCTTTGCAATATTAATGACACTCTCACTATCACAGTACAACCTATTATTATCTTGATTCTTTCCCAATTCCTGTATAAACCTTTGTAACCAAATCATTTCTTTAATAGCCCCTGTAGCAACAACATACTCTGCTTCTGTTGTTGAAAGTGAAACAACCTTTTGTAGTTTTGAAATCCAACTTACTGTTGTTCTACCTACAGTAAAAACATACCCCGTGGTGCTCCTTCTGCTATGTTTATCACCTTCCATATCTAAATCAACATATCCCTGTAGAACAATGTATGAACCTCCAAACCATAATGCATGAGTATAAGTACCTCTCAAATACTTGAGAATCCACTTTACTGCCTCCCAATGCTCTTTACCTATATTGTTCATATACCTGCTCACAACTCCCATTACATGTGCAATATCTGGTCTTATGAAAATCATCGCATACATCAAGCTTCCGATTGTTGATGAACAAGGGAGCTTGTCCACATGTATTTATTCTCCTCCTATGTCTTGGGACACATTTCCTTATTTAATTTCAAATGGCTGTCCAAAGGTGTACTAATTGGTTTTTCATTATGCATTCTAAACCTCTCCAAAACCTTCTCTATGTACTCACCCTGGGACAATGTCAATTTGCGATTTTTCTTGTCTCTTGTTATTCTCATACCAAGGATTTTATTTGAAACACCCAAATCCTTCATCGCAAATGAATTATCTAATTTCTTCTTGAGCACATTTATATCCTGCATATTAGAACTTGCAACAAGCATGTCATCTAATTAGAATCACAAGATAATATAGCTTCCATTTTTTATCCTTTTAAAATAAACATAGTGTTCAAAATGACATCTACTATAACCTTTCTCTATCATAAACATGTCAAACTTCAAATACCACTGCATTGGAGCTTGCTCTAGGCCATACAAGCTCTTCTTCAACTTGCATACCAAATTTTCCTTCCCTTTGAGCTCATACCCCTATGGCTATTGCATATGAATCTCTTCCTCCAAATCTCCATGGAGAAACATTGTTTTTAAATCTAATTGTTCAAGATGTAAATATTGTACTACCAAAAGACTTAAAATAGTCCTAATTGAAGGCATCTTAACAAAATGAGAAAATATTTAATAAAAATCTATACCTTTCTTTTGTGCAAACCACTTTACCACAAGTCTAGCCTTGTACCTCTTTTTCCCTCCATCTTCTTCCTTCAACTTGCAAACCCATTTATTATGCAATGCTCTTTTTCCCACAGACAAATGAACCAAGTCCTAAGTATGGTTATTTACCAAGGAATCCATTTCCTCTTCCATACCTTGCTCCCACTTCTTTTTAGTGTCCACCTTCATTGCCTCTTCATAACATTTTGGTTCACCAAAATTAGTCAACAATAAATAATACAATGAAGGAGAGTATCGTTCATGGGGTCTACTGTAATATCCCTAGGCCAAACCCAATTGTAATGTAAATGGAAATGTACTTAAGCTGGTGAGTTGTTTGATATCATTTTTTGTGCACATTTCATGGCATAGTGTGCGCTTGTACTGCACGGTAGAATGATGAAGTGTGCACATTCTTGGATACCGCGTGCAACAACTTGAGTGTGCATAATATTGAGGCTAGGGAGCCTTTTATGTAGATGCTTCATTTTATAGGCTGGTGAGCAAGTTATTATAAGCTAGGATGATTATGTTTTGATTAGGCTGAAGAGGCTAGATGTTAAAGGCCAGTGTCCCTATTTTTGTATCTGTCTCATAATTAATATAAAATACATCGATGTGCGCAAACTGACCACGATAAAAGATATGGGGGACTAAACTCCACTAGTTAGGGAAAGGGTGGGGCTAAAATTTAAGGAAAAGGAATAATCTAGGGAGCTTAAGAAAAAAATGAATATTATATTAATATTTCTTAAATCATAAAGTATGGATATTTATTTTATCCTAAGTTCCAAATTTGGGGACAAGTGGGGCCAAAGTAGCTTCCAACATGACAATTGTCAAGTTGGGAACATGCATACATATTGTTGGGACTTAGTTCATTTCTGGGGGATTCTATCCATCATGTCGGCCATTACTCAGTCATCCAGCCAATCATCCATGAGCATGCACACACCCATTGATATATCTTTCATATGTTCATGACTGTACCTGAACTTGTATCCATAACCATTTTTGTGTTGGTGTATCTGGTTATCTTGGGAGATGGAATGAAGAAGCGGGTTGTCAGGCCCATGGGATATTGAAGAGGCAGGTTTTCAGGACCGTGAGTAGTTCTCTGGGTGAGAGAATTGCTGGGAATTGACTTCCTGAAGGTGCTAAACTGCAACTACAGTGCTCTGAGACTTCCTGTCTAGCCTATTGTTGAAGCCTGGAAAGGAAGTGGGGCAACCGAAGGACTGTTGAGAAGAGAAGGGGAACACTTCCTGGGTGGGACAAGCATGTGGGGAATGAGGGACTATAGGTTGTTAGTTTGTGTTGGCACCTGAGACAGAGTCTTTCCTGTTGTCTATGAGCCTTTAACCTGGTTAGGAATCCCTTTACCCGGGTGGAGTTTAGTCCTAAATCGAGGGTGGCTCATTGTTGAGAGTGATGAATAGTGTGGTATAAGGCTGGGATGTTTGTGGAAGGTCTTCATGCAGTTGATGAAATTCTTACCAAGATAAGTGCCAATTGTGTGATAAATTTACATGATGCATTATTATTTACGTGTTTATTTTTTATGGGTATTTCCTGTATATGTTGCATGTATATGTTTATGGTTATTTCAGTGTAAATACTTCTATTTAGAGATGTATTTGTATGATTACGTTTTATTTATAATGCTTCTGCAAGAGTTTTGTGTGTATATACTTTAATTGCATTCAGTTCAAAAAATTTATGTGGCATAGCTTAGTTGGATGTTGGGTATGTTACAGTATGTTCCGCAAAGAGGAAAAAAGATTTATTTAGCATAGTGTGGCCCGGCATGGATGGTCAGGGACATTACATCTACTTAACCTGGTAGATCTTCTAACAACACTTGTAGGAGTTTGAGGTACCTGTTTCTCCTGTTGTTGTACATTTTGATTTTCTGGTACCTTTGGAATTTCTTTTTTAGTTATCTCACTAAGCACCGTGTATTCTGGTTTTTGTTTTTCTTGTTTCTTTCCCTGCAATTGATCTTTGTACATGACCTTCTCATTGAATATGACATATCTACTCCTAATGATTTTGTTATTTTCATAATCCCATAAGAGATAAAAAAAAATCATTAACAATGTATCCAATAAAGATACACTTATTGGATTTTTCCTCAAAAATTGTTCTATTTTATTTATCAATATGGAAAAATGCTTCACAATTGAAAGTCTTCAAAAAAGAATAGTTTACCTTTTTTCCTATCCATGCCTCTTCTAGAATTCCACCATGAAAATATATTGAAGGTCCTTTGTTTATTAAGTAAACAACAATATCTACAACATCTTCCCAGGACTGTAAGGGAAACCCAACATGTAATCTCATACTCCTTGCATGCTCCATGATTGTCATGTTCATCCTTTCTGACACACCATTTTCTTGTGGCGTTCTTGGAACAATTTTCTCTCTATGAATCCCATGTTATGAGCAATAATCATCAAACTCCTTGCTGCAATATTCACCTCCATTGTCTAATCTGAGACACTTCAACCTTTTTCCCATCTCACTCTAAACCAAATATTTCCATTTATTAAAAGTATCAAAAACATCATATTTTTTTCGAATGCAATAAAACCAAGTTTTTCTAGTTGCATCATCAATAAAAGTAGCATAATAATGAGAGCCACCTAGAGATGATAATTGAGTAGGTCCCCATAAATTTGTATGCACACGATCAAACTTTTCATTCTTATTTACCTTTCCAACTCTGATAAATATGACTCTCTTATGTTTTCCATAAACATAGTGCTCAAAGAAATCCAAATCAATTTGTTTAATATATAACAACAAATTTCTTTTGTGAAGTATCTACATCCCTTTCTCACTCATGTATCCAAGCCTATGATGCCACAATGTTGTATCCACTTTTGTAGAAGCTAAAGAGATAGAAGAGTCAGTATTACCATTACATAAATACAATGTACCTACCTTCTCTCCTTTTGCTATCACTAGTGATCCTTTGGTGACCTTCCACGCCTTATCTATAAATATATATATACAAATTTCACTTTCCAGCTTCCTTGTTGAAATTAAATTTTTCCTTAGATATGGTACGTGTCTTACCTCTTTTAATAACCATTTCTTTCCATTCTTTTTCTTTATTTGTACCTTTCCCATTCCAAAAATTTTTCATGGTGCATCATCACCCAAATTAACTTGTCCAAAATCACCTTGAACATAATATAGAAAATGTTTCCTATGGGGTGCAACATGAAATGAATCCCTTGAATCTACTACCCAAGACTCAAAAATATTATCTACAGAAAGAACCAAAGCATCTTATAACACATCACCTGTTACATTTTCTTCTTTATTTTTCTCTTGTTGTCCATCTCTTTGTTTCTTTGGAACTCTGTAGTCTTTCTTTAGATGTCCTTTCTTCCCACAATTCCATCACTCTATCTTTCCTAGTCTAGATTTGGATCTTCCCTTCCTAGAATTCCCAAGTTTCCTTGAGCCCTTTCCTCTATCCTTTTGTCTTCCCCAGTTCTCCACAGTGAACACATTACCTAATGTCTCACCTGTGATTTTTCATCGCATTTCCTCACTAAGGATAAACCAACAACATCATGGATTTTTTGAAAGTTTAAACTAGAGACAGAGTTACTTACAACCATGACCAAGCCATTTCATATTTCTGGCAATGAGCACAAAATTAGAAGATCCCTGACCTCATCATCAAAGTCCACTTTTACATAACTTAGTTGATTAGTAACCATATTAAATTCATTTAAATGATCTGCATTAGACCCACCCTCTGGCATCTTCATATTAAATAATCTCTTCATTAGAAATACCTTATTGGATGCCAAGGGTTTTTCATATATTTTATCCAATCCATCCATAAGCTCCTTGTTTGTCTTTTATTTTGAAATATTGAAAGCCTTTGAAGTTTCCAGGCTCATCCATATCGTTCCTAATTCCTTCCTATCAAGAACCTCCCATTCTTCATCCTTCATGGTCATCAACTTATTTGTTATTCCGCCTGATGGTAGGAATAGATCCTTATGATATAAATAATATTCCATATGCATCTTCCATAAATGGAAATTTTAGCCATTAAATTTCTTGACCGTAAAATTTTCATCTTCCACCATTACTCCCACTTGAACCAGGAACCCTCTTTTTCTGTGAGTTACCTTTCACTTTGATACCAGTTGTTAGAAAAACAGGATCACGAAGCAATAAAATAAAAAAATGTGGAAATAAGACATAGAATATACACAATACAATAGAGACATAGATATACTTGGTTCACCCAGTGTGGGCTACATCCACCAGAGAAATTTTCTAGGTCCTTCCTTTTTATTATCCAACAAAATGAAGGGATACAAGCTACAACTCAAATGTTGAAACTTCCTCTTCTTTCTCTCATACTATCCTCTTTCAGAATACAAAATTCATGATTATCCATAGTTGCAATACAATTTCATCATAAGAGAGGGTTTCCTTCTAGGGAAAAAAACCCTAAAAATAACTTTATCATCATATCTATGACCTTATAATGAACGGTCCAGATTGACTACGAAATTACAATATTTTACAAGGCAATTTTTCCTAATATTTCTCTTCGGGGGCCCTGCCCTTGAATCCCCCTCTAGGGAGGGCTAAAAAAAATTTCATCGCCCCCCCTAGACTCTCCTGGAGACA
>CBVK0100183255.1:0-12715 GCA_900067695.1 Picea abies
TTCCGGTCTAAGCTTTAATATTTAGTTTATTAGTGTCATATAAGTAGTTTAGATAGATATATGTATAGTTCAGATTTATAGTTAGAGTTATTATTTTAGTTGCTTAGTTTAGATAGTTTTTATTTAATTTCTTCCTCATAAAATTATAAAAATCAAAAAACAATAGTTTTGTTGTCTTAGGACAGTTTACAAATGATTTTTGCAGGTTTTCATTTGAATCTGTAATCTGTAAATATTGTATATTTGTAATTGGATCTGATTTTGTTGATAATTGTACATTTAATTTTATAGAATTATAGTTGTATGATTTGGGTAATAGATTGTATATATGTAGTTTAGATTTGTTTATTAGTTTGTTTTAATTATTGTTTTCATTTAGATTAGTTCCTTAGTGTATTTTTCATTCGTTTTCCTAGGAATTAGATCAGCTAGTGGAGCCGCTAAACCCGTCAGGGTGGTTCATCCCAAACGGATTGGGTTATTTAGACAACCTTGGACCAGATCCACTCTTCTAGTTGGCGAGCGTTCAATTTTGCCCATGAACAAATGGTGCTAGAAGGAGGGGCTGGAATTTATTAATGGCATGAGGCAGTCGTAAGAATCCTTGACCACCTAATCAATCACCTATAGTGACAAGAAGTCATTCGAACAATAACATCCCCACTAAAACAACAACCACACCAAACAACGATCCACGGATCACATTCGAACCAACAACCCCAAATCCTACAGGTGGTGACATACAAGCGATTGTCCACCAATCTCTCATAAGAACACATAGTGCCTTAGCCCGTTTGAGGCAACCAAATCGACCTTTGGACCAAAATTTAGATTTATCTGACATCAGAGAACAACTCGGAGGCACTAACCTCACTGTGAGCCCTACAGATCCAATCCTCACTCCTACTGCAGGAGGATTTGGAATACCTCCCTCACCACCTCCATCATCTCCTTCCTTTTTAGAAGAAGACTCCTCTGACGAAGGCAGTTCCCCTTCATAGCCTTCCACACTGCTTACAACAATGGCTAACCAGAACAACCCTACCATACCTTGGCTCGACTAGGATGCGGTAGCCGTACTTGGAGATCAACATCCCTTACCCAAACATCTAGAGAAGTGGCTTCCCAAGTTTGACCCTGACTCTAAACAGATCATTGAAGATCACATTAAAAGGTTTATGTTAGCCATTAAAATTTGCAATGTTGAGCATGAAGACATATTCTGTAGGTTGTTCCCCTATACTTTCGAGGGAAATGCATCTACATGGTACTTTGCCCAGCAACCCCATACCATCGTGTCTTGGGAAAAGTTCGAGTCATGCTTTTTGGAAAAGTTTGGAGACGATAAGTCACCGAAAGTCCTGGTTATGGAGCTTTATAGCTTAAAAATGAACCCAAAAGAGAAAATTAAAGACTTTAATCAAAGATTCTTAACACTTAAGAACCGAATCCCTACGGATTCCATGCCTTCCGAGAATCTTATCATAGCATACTATACTAAAGCCCTACATAAAAGTATAGCCATTTGGGTTAAATGATCTAAGAAAGCCACATTGTTAGAGGCCTTCGAGGAGGCCAGCCAGATTGAAAAAGACATACTTATTCTAAAAGATACTACTAACAACGAAACAAAAACTAGTTCATCTTCCAAAAAGAAGATCGAAATTCTCCCTAGACCTGCTCAAAGTAAAACATAACCTAAAAGCTCTGATTTAGAAAACTTAACCAAAGTCATTCAAAAACTTTCAAATCAAGTCATAGATTTGAAAAGGATGACCGAAGAATCTTCTTCGAGAAAACGGCCTTACAAACCCCCATTCAGGAAACCTTTTCCCACCAACCGACCTAATCCGAATACTGAGGGCCTTAATCTAGAAAGTCTCCAATTCGCCCTTCAAACAATTCTAGAAGCCTAGGATAACTTGATCCCTCCTGAGATTCCTGAGGAGGTTGTTGAACAAGAGACAGTTCAAGAAGAAGAGTCTTCTCCAAACATCTTTGGACACTTCTTGGATAGAATCTTTCAAGCTAACTTCGAGACAGTCCATCCCTACAATACTAGGAGTAAGACGACAAACAAACCTTCTTCCGAAAACACTACAACTTTGCCTCCAAAGCAATCTAAACCGGTTGAGACTAAACAGAGTCATGTGAAACCCAACTTAGATTATGATTTAGTTGAAGATCTTAAAAAGTTAAGGGCTAACATTTCTGTTTATGAGTTATTGAAATTTCCATTTTTGTTACAAAAGATGTTGCAGAATATTGCAGAGAATAGCAAAAATGGTAATTCAAGCAATAACAAGGTTGTTCAGAACAAAGTTCCTCAGAAGACTTCCGATAAAAATAATATTGATCCTCAAGATAAAGGAAGACTTCCTGTAAATAATGTAGATAAAGTAGCTTTAGAAACTGCGAGCAAAAAACCACAAGCTACCACCCTTAGTACTCGCACAAATGTACCTCTATTTTTGTTAACTTTCAAAATATTTAAGAGAAACATGCACAATTGTATGGTAGACTCTGGAGCATCATCCAATGTGATGCCATGGTCTGTGTGTCAGAATATTAACACTGAACTTGAACCATCCACTTTAAAAATCATCCAACTTGATCGAACCAGTGTTAAAGTTGTAGGCGAATTAAGGAATGTGCTTATAAGATTATCATCTAACCCCAAAGTTCATCAGGTTATTGATATTATTGTTGTAGATATTCCATAAGTGTATGGTCTGTTTTTAAGCAGGCACTGGTCAGAGTAGCTACACGGCTATTTCACGACAGATTGGTCTCACCTGTGGCTTCCAAAGAACGACAAGCCCAACAAAATCAAGGTAAATCGTGAACGTTACCTTAAGTTCAAGGTCACAGATTTGAAGGATCCCAACGAACCATTTACACCCTCTACTGATTCACCCGAAATACAAGGGATGGATACCTTTTTTGGCAATTCCATGGCCGAGGCTTCAGTTATAACCAACCCAAAACAACAGTCTGAGATTGTGGCATATGTGTAGCCAGCAACTTCTACACAACAGTCTCATGCACCCGATAAAAATCAATTTTCGTCTCTTTATTTTGATGGGTCAAAGTCCAAAGAAGGAGCTGGTGCAAGCTGCGTTATTATCGAGCCGAAAGGTAACAAAACATTGATTGCATGTAGGTTAGAGTTTGAATGTACTAATAACACAACCTAATATGAGGCTTTATTGTAGGGTCTCAGAAAATCTTTAGATATGAACATTCAAAATTTGACCGTCTTTGGTGACTCTGAAATCATAGTTAGACAGGTAAGAGATTCTATCCACTGTCTGTCTCCGCATCTTAAAAGCTACCGATCTGAGGTATGGAATTTAATGAATAAGTTTTCTTCTTTCAATATAAATTCTATTCCTAGATTGAATAATTCTAAAGATGATCTATTAGATAACATAGCTTCTAAACTCTTCCCTGTAGAAGGCCTGTCCCCAGATGCATTCTCCGTCGAACTGTTGTTCAAGCCATCCATTCCCGACAACATCACGAACTGGAGAGTCTTCAATGACGATCAACAGATTATTAGCTTCCTGCATATGGAAGACACTTTTCAAGGCGCGGTGATCGATGAATTCACTCACGATGACAATTTGCACGATTTCATGGTAATACCAGATCTGAGAACTCCTGAATCTTCATCGGACATGGTAAATTCGATCCCTAAATTGCTAGTTAGATTAGAGAAATTTTACGATCTTCACGATAAATTCAAAAAAGTGGTCAACTGTAAAACCAATAGTTCCTCTTTATCATATGAAAAAGTGAACTTAGGAACTAATGACAATCCACAGTGCATTAATCTAGGGGTAGGGTGTTCTGAACAAGAAAAAGATGCATTTATTAAATTGTTTAAAGAATTTAAAGATGTTTTTGTGTGGACGTATGATGACCTTAAAAATTTTGACCCCAACATCATACAACACATCATTCCTATGAAACTCTAAACCTTTCCCTTTCAACAGAATTTAAGAAAAATGCACCCTAAGCTCGAATCGACCGTCAAAAAAGAATTAAATAAACTCCTGAATTCTAAGATAATTTTCCCTGTTAGGCACACTCAATGGGTTTCTAACCTTGTCCCTGTCCGGAAGAAAAGCGGGAAAATTCAACTTTTCATTGATTTCCAAAACCTTAATAGAGCGTCTGATAAAGACAACTACCCTGTCCCACCCATGGAACAGATCCTTCAATAGGTATCTGGTTCTGAGAGAATATCTTTATTGGATGGTTTCTCAGGGTAGAACCAAGTCCTGATGTCTCCTTCAGACAAACTTAAAACTACCTTCCACACTCCATGGGGCACCTACGCTTATCGAAAAATGCCCTTTGGACTGATTAATGTCGGTGCCACTTTCCAGAGAGCAATGGACATTTCTTTCTGAGGCTTAATCAATTAGTCTGTTGTAGTTTACTTAGATGATGTTACTGTATTTTCTAAAAAAAAAACCGATCATCTAACTCATTTAAGAGACGTTCTACAACGATGTCGTAAATACGACATCTCCTTGAATCCTAAAAAATCCATCTTTGAAGTAGAACAAGGTAAACTCTTAGGATTTATTGTGTCAAGCAAAGGGATGATTATCGACCCCAATAGGAATCAAGTCATTTTGAAACTCCCCCCTCCTACTTCCAAAAAGTTCATGTAGTCTTTCTTAGGCCAGATAAACTTTGTTAGGAGATTCGTCCCCAGCTTCTCCGAAATGGTCAGGCCTTTGCAGAACCTAATTAAGAAAGATGCACAATATCATTGGGGACCCATAGAAAATCAAGCTTTTAATGCAATAAAAAAGGCCATAATAGATGCTCCTTCTCTCACGAGCCTTGACTTTTCCCAAGACTTTACGCTCTACACTTTTGCTTCTGACCGCTCCTACACTGTCGTCCTAACTCAAAAGAACACTAAAAACAATGAAGTTCCCATTGCCTTTGTGAGCTCTGCTTTCAAAGGTGTTGAACTTGATTACCCAACAGTAGACTAGCAAGCCTACACTATTTTCAAAGTAGTCAAACACTTCTGGTCTTATCTTTTGAAATCTATGAAAAAAGTTATTGTCCCTTACCCAGTCATTAGGAGCCTATTAGTCCAGAAAGAACTAGGTGAAAAGAGGGTGAACTGGGTTACTTACTTACAGGAGTACGAAATAGAAATTACCCCAACTCAGATAGTGAGAGGCCAAGGGTTATGCAAGTTAGTTGTTGATTCAATAGCAGGACAGCAAAAAGAAAGCGATAGGTCAAACCCAGGACAACACGATCAAAATGCAATCTACTGTGCACAAAACTCTGTCAGTCCTTGGTATGATGATACAAAATTCTATCTTGAACATGGTTCAACCCCCCGTCACTTGGATCCCACTAAAAGAAGAGAGTTGAGATTAAATTCTGCCTCCTTTCATTTTGTTAATGGTATTCTATTTCGTCAAAATTTTGATGGCATACTGATGCGCTGTCTTGAGAAAGATGAAGCAGAAAAAGTCTTACTAGAGTTGCATGCAGGAGAAGCTGGTGGGCATTTTTGTGGTGACACCACTGCCCATAAAGTTTTGAGAGCTGGTTATTACTGGCCCACACTTTTTAGAGATGCCCATGCCTTGTGTCACAAGTGTATTATTTATCAAAAAGCATCAGGATGGTTACAGAAACCAGCCTTTCCTTTGCAGCCCATGTCAGTAGACTCTCCTTTTCAGTAGTGGGGCCTTGATATCATCAGTCCAATCAATCTGCCATCCTCACATCAGCATAAGTTTATCATAACAACCACATATTATTTCACCAGGTGGTCTGAAGCTGCCGCATTAAGAACTGTGAATACCAGTCAGGTAATTGCCTTTCTAATTTCAAATATTATTACTCATTTTGGTATCCCTGATTGTTTAGTATTAGACAATGCTTCTTGTTTTTAATCTCTTGAGATGAACGAGTTTGATTTAGAAAAAGGAATTAAATTGAAGTATTCTGCTAGCTATTACCCCTAGGGCAATGGATTGGCAGAGTCAATAAATAAGAATCTGATTAAAATTATCAAGAGAATGGTATTTGAGAATCACAAAAACTGGCATAATGCACTGTTAAACGTGATTTGGAATGATAGGGTAACACCAAAAACTGTTGTAGGTAACTCCCCCTTTCTTCTCGTTTATGACAGAGAAGCAATTCTTCCACCACACATTCTTCTTCCCTCACTTCAGCTATCACAGAAAATACAAGAAGAGACTGTCCCCCTTTGGAAAAACGAATTAACAATTTGATGAAGCTAGAAGAGGTAAGAGCCCAAGCTAAACATAAGTTAGATCAGCATCAACTAGTGGTCAAAAGATGGTTCGATTCTAACTCTACCTCTGATAGAAACTTCAAAGTAGGTGATCTTGTCTTGAAATGGGACAAACTGCATGAGGGGAAGGGAGAGCACACAAAATTTCAAAACTTATGGCTTGGACCGTTTTTAATTGCTGAGAAGTTGGGTCTCATCTCTTTCCAATTGAAAAATCTAGAGGGGAAACCTAACACCTATCCGGTGAATGGCCAAGCTCTGAAAAGATATTTTGCATGATGAAAACCCTTTGTATACTATGCACATATTTTTCTTTTGTTTGCTTTTGTTTTACTGTTTTGGTTTCAATTTGTCCTTGTGCTTATTATTTTTGTTTTGGAAATACACATACCTGTATGTTGAACTATTAAGACAAAGAAAACATAAATTTCTTTCATAGAAACGACTGCTGAAGAATTGTGTAAACATCAATTGTATATTTCTAAAATTTACATCTGTCTTGGAAAAACTGTTGTTTGAAATAAGTTAGCTGATTTTGATCTGTAAGTAAAGCCTGTCACGATCATCTATTATCTTTTTAAGCTGTCCCTATTCCTTAAGGGAATGACTTCGAAGATGTATCTCTGCCTTAGAAGGTCGGTTCTACAAATAAACCATCTCTGGATCTTGATGAAGGACAGTTCTAAAAAATTCTGTTGAGGTCTGTAAAAAATATGCTAAAATATCATAATTTCCAGCATCACCCTGCTCAATTATATATCTTTAAAAAAAAAAAAAATCAATAAAAGAGTTTTGGGAAGTGCTTGTGAACCCACCAGGATGCTGAACAGGTCTACTGGAAGCAGGTAAATGCATGCATGATGCCAAGACAACTTCGTCAGGGTTCTTTAGAGCATAGGCCATGAGAATAGGGGTACTCCTCAACTAAGAAACGCTCAATATTGGAGTCCGAGTCTTCGCTCAACACTATTGGCTTCTATTCAACGTTTGTCTTGGGTTTGTTCCTGGCGTATCTCGATATCAATCGGGCATTTTTCTTCCCCCTACTGTTGATAGTAGTATCATTCTTACCTTTGTTCCTCACAGACCTTTTGACAGCCTTAATATTTTCTTTATCACCTAGGTTGATAGTAGTATCGGGTAGGTCGATGTCAGGAAAATCTAAGGGTTTGACAGGGGGTAGAAGGATATGAAATGGCACGGCCGGCCCAACCAAAATTTTCGTAACCACAACCTTGTCGATTTGAGCAGACTCGGGATTGGTAAAGCCATTCCTTGATAGGAAGGCTTGCCAATTATTGCCACTAAGTCTCAAATGGTGGACGATAATGAGTTTAATCAAGCTGTGATGAAAAAGGCTGCTATTAGCCTTCTCACGCTTGAATCTTTTAGACATTTTGTAAAGACTACGCAAGAAGTAATGTGGCATATTTAAGTGATAGCCTATAAAATTCATCAACAGCCGAAGGTGATACAAAATTACCAAGCCATACCAAACTTCACAGGTCACAAACTGTTTAACAATTACCAAAAGATCGTGCCAGAAATAGGCATACCTTTATGACAAGAAAAAATCTTTCTTGATGTAAATAGCAATGGCCATGACACGTCATCAAATTTGGAATTTTTGAACCACCTTTGCACAAGGAAACCCCTGGTAACTTGAACAAACCCTCGCCTCTGATATCAAAGCCCGAATGACCGTCATGTAGCCAATGCAATGCTTGGCTAGAACGTTATTACACTGACATTCCCCTATTGCAATCAACGATGAAATCGTTAGAGGAATGAGTGACAGTTCTAGCGAAGGAGGACGATAGGTTACAAGCCAGTGAGAAGAAACAAAAAACAACCAGTTCGATTGTCTTCAGGAATGTCGAAGCAGCAACGGCTTTTGTCAATTCCAAGTTATCATGACCGAAGCCTTTTCTTACTTCTCATGTATGATTTTCGATATTAATTTCATTTTATGAGTTGGTTTGGATTAATATAACCGGTTGGATTTGCTTTCAATAGCTCTATTCGTTTTGATTCAAAATGATTCTGTTGCTTTTGTTTTACCAAAACAATTTCATTATGAATCATGAGTGGAAAATTTATTTGCTAAATTTAGACACAACTATGCTTTAGTTAATGAGATTTTATTATTCTCAGTTTAGTATAAATGATTGATTTGTTTTCGATTTTGTTTGGATTGCTTTTTGAAGCAATTTTGTATGGATAGTCGATTGGGTTTGATTTTGATTAAGTTCTGTTTGTTTCTAAACAATCATGTTGACTTCGATTTACCAGGAACAATTATGTTTTGGATTGAATCAATATTTTCGTTTTGGATTATGATTCCACTTGCACACAAGATTCGTTTGCTAAATTCGGACACGGCTCTGTTTTGATTTTGCATAACGATTGTGTTGATCTTAAATCGGTTCAATTCGTTCCTGTTTGATTTGATTTGAAAACGATTGTTGTGTGCCATGATTAGCATGATCATTTGCATATGTTTGATACAGTTCTATTAATTTGAAAAACGATCCTGTTGATTTCATTTTGATTCGACAACGATTTTGTTAATGGCTAAGGCGACATAAACTATTGCATGAATGATTTATTTAACCGGTTACAGTTTGTGTCGATTGAAATTGGTTCAAGAAATGATTTCATTGGTTCTCCAACTGTCAATCGATTATGTATGTTCTGAATTGGTAATGAAAGTCATTGGACAAATCTCACATATCCTGGTACCATTTGATCGATTCAATTATGATTTTGTTTGTTTCAAATTAGCATAGAAGTTTTGATTTGAATGATTCGTTTGGTTTCCAATTAGCAATTAAATATTTGTTTAATAGTTTGAATATAATTCTTTAAGTTTTGGATTGATTTTAAAATGATTCTGTGATCAAATTAGACCAGCTACAGAATTGTAAGATTCTGTATCTAGTCTTAAAAATTAGATTTTTGTCAATTTTATCAATAAAATATCCTCTAAACTTGTCTATTTTTGTCTTCTTTCAGGTGCATATGAATTATAATGATCAATTGGGCATGCTGTGGCAGTTTAGGAGATACTTTGGATATCTTTTTGTTTTAGGTTGTTATGTTGAGTCAGAAATAGAGACTTGGGATATTATCCCCAGATTTTTGTAAAACTACTTTGATAATTCCCACAGGGATGTTTTACCCTGTGGGAGGTCTTTAAATAATTGTCATTTTTTGTAATGGGAATCATCATCACTGTTGGGAGAACCAGACTATGGATTTATAATACAGACTGGGATGAAAGTTGATGTCTTGTAACAACTTTAGATTTCAATATATCAAACTTTTATTTCAAGTTTTCTTCATATCAGTTTGCAATTAATTATCGACTACTTTAGCTATCTATCGACTACTTTAGCTATCGTAATTTGTTGCAGGTTGATGTGATTTTGTTTATGTTTTTTCCATATTTGATATCTCTTATTTTAAAAAATACAAAAATTACTCTATTTCAATTTAATGAATACAGGTTTATCTTTTTCGTTAATTGAATTGTTTTCTACAAATTTTGCACAAGGATTTATCTGGCTGAGATAATTTGTAAATTATAAGGTTGCTGTAATTTTTTATGTCTTGTTTGTCCTGTCATTTATATTTGAAGAGCACAGCTGCTTCCTGTTTACGAGAAGCTTGTGGAGAATCCGGTGTGGGTTTCCTCCCACCGAACAACTAAATCAACTATTGCATATAGGACAAACCTGAAGCATTACTTCAGGTTAGTTTGCTATTTGTTATTTAATAGTTAGTTTATTAGTGTCATATAAGTAGCTTAGATAGATATATGTATAGTTCAGATTTATAGTTAGAGTTATTATTTTAGTTGCTTAGTTTAGATAGCTTTTATGTAATTTCTTCCTCATAAAATTATAAAAATCAAAAAACAATAGTTTCGCTGTCTTAGGACAGTTTACAAATGATTTTTGCAGGTTTTCATTTGAATCTGTAATCTGTAAATATTGTATATTTGTAATTGGATCTGATTCTGTTGATAATTGTACATTTAATTTTATAGAATTATAGTTGTATGATTTAGGTAATAGATTGTATATATGTAGTTTAGATTTGTTTATTAGTTTGTTTTAATTATTGTTTTCATTTAGATTAGTTCCTTAGTGTAGTTTTCATTCGTTTTCCTAGGACTTAGATCAGCTAATGGAGCCACTAAACCCATTAGGGTGGTTCATCCCAAATAGCTTGGGTTATTTAGACAACCCTGGACCGGATCCACTCTTCCAGTTGGCGAGCGTTCAATTTCGCTCGTCAACAAATGGCGCTAGAAGGAGGGGCTGGAATTTATTAATGGCATAAGGAGGTCGTAAGACTCCTCCACCACCTAATCACTCACCTATAGTGACAAGAATTCATTCGAATGATAACATCCCCCCTAAAACAACAACCACTTCAAACAATAATCCATGGATCACAACCGAACCAACAACCCCAAATCCTACAAGAAATCCTACAAGTGGTGACATACAAGCGATTGTCCGCCAATCTCTCATAAGAACACATAGTGCCTTAGCCCGTTTGAGGCAATCAAATCGACCTTTGGACCAAACTTTAGATTTCTCTGACATCAGAGAAAAACTTGGAGGCACTAACCTCACTGTGAACCCTACAGATCCAATCCTCACTCCTACTGCAGGAGGATTTGGAATACCTCCCTCACCACCTCCATCATCTCCTTCTTTTTCGGGAGAAGAATCCTTTGACGAAGGCAGTTCCCCTTCGTAGCCTTCCACACCTCTTACACCAATGGCCAACCAGAAAAACCCTGCTAGACCTTGGCTCGACTAGGATGCGATAGCTGTACCTAGAGATCAACACCCCTTACCCAAACATCCAGAGAAGTGGCTTCCCAAGTTTGACCCTGACTCTAAACAGATCATTGAAGATCACATTAAAAAGTTTATGTTAGCCATTAGACTTTGCAATGTCGAGCATGAAGACATAGTTTGTAGGTTGTTCCCCTATACTTTCGAGGGAAATGCATCTACATGGTACTTTTTCCAACAACCCCATACCATCATGTCTTGGGAAAAGCTCGAGTCGTGCTTTTTGGAAAATTTTGGAGACGATAAGTCACCAAAAGTCCTGGTTATGGAGCTTTATAGCTTAAAAATGAACCCAAAAGAGAAAATTAAAGACTTTAATCAAATATTCTTAACACTTAAGAGCCGAATCTCTACGGATTCCATGCCTTTCGAGAATCTTATCATAGCATACTATACTAAAGCCCTGCATCAAAGTATAGCCGTTTGGGTTAAACGATCTAAGAAAGCCACATTGTTAGAGGCCTTCAAGGAGGCCAGCCAGATTGAAAAAGACATACTTAGTCTAAAAGATACTACTAGCAACGAAACAAAAACTAGTTCGTCTTCCAAAAAGAAGATCGAAATCCTCCCTAGACCTGCTCAAAGTAAAGCATAACCTGAAAGCTCTAATTTAGAAAACTTAACAAAAGTCATTCAAAAACTGTCAAATCAAGTTAAAGATTTGAAAATGACAACCGACGAAGCTTCTTCGAGCAAAGGGCCTTACAAACCCCCATTCAGGAAACCTTTTCCCACCAACTGACCTAATCCGAATACTAAGTGCCTTAATCTAGAAAGTCTCCAATTTGCCCTTCAAACAATTCTAGAAGCCCAGGATAACTTGATCCCTCTTGAGATTCCTGAGGAGGTTGTTGAACAAGAGACAGTTCAAGAGGAAGAGTCTTCTCCAAACATCTTTGGACACTTCTCGGATAGCATCTTTCAATCTAACTTCAAGACAGTCCATCCCTACAATACTAGGAGTAAGACGACAAACAAACCTTCTTCCGAAAACACTACAACTTTGCCTCCAAAGAAATCTAAACCAGTTGAGACTAAACAGAGTCATGTGAACCCCAACTTAGATTATGATTTAGTTGAAGATCTTAAAAAGTTAAGGGCTAACATTTTTTTTTACGAGTTATTGAAATTTCCATTTTTGTTACAAAAGATGTTGTAGAATATCACAGAGAATAGCAAAAATGGTAATTCAACCAATAACAAGATTGTTCAGAACAAAGTTCCTCAGAAGACTTCCGCTAAAAATAATACTGATCCTCAAGATAAAGGAATCCTTCCTGTAAATAATGTAGATAAAGTAGCTTTAGAAACTGCGAGTAAAAAACCACAAGCTACCACCCTTAGTACTCGCACAAATGTACCTCCATTTTTGTTAACTTTCAAAATCTTTAACAGAAACCTGCACAATTGTATGGTAGACTCTGGAGCATCATCCAATGTGATGCCATGGTTTGTGTGTCAGAATATTAACGATGAACTTAAACCATCCACTTTAAAAATCATCCAACTTGATCGAACCAGTGTTAAAGTT
>CBVK0100183317.1:0-11252 GCA_900067695.1 Picea abies
ACCCAATAAAAATTCATGATGCTAAATCTAAATGTGGAAAGTAACACACAACATGACATTCAAGTTCATTCATTTATCCCTATTCAATAAAAGAACGTAAATGCAATTACTCTTAATGTGCACAACAACAACTAAATACATACAACATTATTCAACCACTTAAATAGATATATGAATGTATCATTCTGCTCATAACAAGAAATAATAACCAAACATATCTCAGAGTAAATTGCACAACATCTATATCAAAAATACACATGAATAGACACAGCAAATAAGAACACTTATCTTATAAAATGTGCAACCTGTTGCAGAGGACGAACATTCATCCCAACTGTATCCTTTTTTTTCCAGCTCTCAACAACAAGACATCTTCGAGTTGGGGCTATGAATCCATAAGTGACAATGGTCCCTAAGGATGGCTAATGTTCTCTTCTCAACATTCAACTCACAACTAATTCCATTCCACTAGCTCTCTTCACCCTCAACCTGCAAAACCCAAGGGATGGAATCTCCTTTCACTCCTCATAGTCCCTCAGGCCTTTCCACTTCCCTCCAGGGCTTCCAACATATTTTGGACATAATTTATTCTTGGTAGGACCTCATAAATTCTATAGCTGCAAAAACGAATTCATCCAACAACAAAACGTGTGCCTTATTGGGTGAATTTCAAATAGAAATTCACTCATAGGCTCATAGCCTCCTTCTCTATGAAATTTTATCTCCAAAACAGCTATCAAACATGCCCACAATAGCTACCTTCAATCTTTCTCACCCTGAACTCCAATGCTGGCTAGAAAACTCTATGTAAAAACAACTCTCCATCCAAAAACATGGAATGCATAATTTTGGTCTCCTACCCATATTAATTTCCTCCCTTTCTCTTTCTTGCTTAACTTGCACTCTTCCCCAAGTTGATTATACCAAGCCCCCATGCTCCCAATAACTATGGGATGTGACTCTCACACCCACCCGCTTACATGACTTCAATGATTGAGCTCTAGAACATGCAACAACTAATGAAAGGTTCATAGTGAGAATATTTTTGAAAGAAATAAGAAATGGGTTTTGGTTTAATATACATGGGTAAAATCTTTCCCTTGGACCCCTTCCCTCTCTTGTGGATCCTTAGCCCCCAAATATATGTATGTGTCCATCTACAGTTGGCGATACATTTTATTCATTATATTTAATTTACATCATTTACATATTACATCGTTTTGGCTCTCAGCCACATACTACATTTACAACATACATCGCTAGTTTGGGGTTTGAAAATGGGGATGTTACATTCCCCACCCCCTACAAACTTCACTGTCATCAGTGGACATAACCATACAATTTACACATTGAGATATATAAAAACATTACATCAAAATACTTGATAATTTTGCAACTTAATGACTCACACATCAGTTCCAACCAGAAACTCCCTTCTCCCCTCAACCCCCACATTGGTTAGATAGGAATCTCAGAGTTGTGGCTCCAGGAACTTCAACTGCCAAAATGGATTCTTAATTTGCTTATGTACAAACATACATTCAGTTTTCTTCAAAATTTTCAAAATTTTGCGTGTATGCTTCCTGCATGGCTTCCTCATGCTCCCATTTAGCGTCTTCAAGACTGTAATAGGTCCATTGAACCTTTACCAAGCCGATGTATTTGTTCCTGAGCACTTTTACCTTTCATTCGAGGATGCACATTGGTTCCACCTAGATTGCATTCCAATCAATCACATGATTAGGATAAGGTACATACTTTTTTAATAAATACACATGGAACAAATTATGAATTCTCATGGATGCATGTAATGCTAACATGTATGCAACTGGTCCTATTTTTTCTAAGACTTCAAAAGTCCCACAACATCTCACTACTAACTTTGAAAACTTCCTAGTTTTAGTGAGCTTCTCTTGGCTTTAACTTTTAAAAACACATGCTCTCCCACTTTGACTTATCAATGTGTTCTTATTTTATCAACATAACCCTTTTTCCTATCTTGGGAAACTTTAAAGTTTTGTGTGGTCTTTACCATTTTTTCTTCCATTTCCTTTAGCAATTTTGACCCAATCACGTCTCTGTTTGTTGGGTTATCTCAAATGATTAGTGTGTCGCATTTGATGCCATATAATGCTTCAAACATAATCATCTTCAATGATTCTTGATAACCATTATTGTAGTAAAACTCAACTAAATGGATATAGTCCTCCCACCTATAAGGCTTGTCCATTACATACATTCTCAACATATCCTCAATTATATGATTAATTCTCTTTGTCTACCCATCTGACTCTGGGTGATATGTTTTATTGAAATTCAAATTCGTCCCAAATCCCTTAAGCATCCCCTTCCAAAAATTGGAAGTGAACTTGGGATTTTGATCTGACATTATTTCCTTAGGCACACCATGTATCTTAGCAATTTCTCTCATGTAATTTTTTGCAATATTGGATACCTTATGAGTTACATTTATCGGAATGAAATGTGTATCATTTGTGAGCTTGTCCACCACTACCATGATGGAATCATGTTTCCTTGTTGTTGTGGGAAATTTGGTAATGAAATCTATAATAACAACTTCTCATTTCCATTCAAGAATGGGAAATGGTTGCAACAATCCCACTAGATGTCTGTGCTCAGCCTTTACCTTCTAACATTCCATGCATCTAGCCAAATAATCAGTGACATCTTTCTTCATACCATACATTCCATGCATCTAGCCAAATAATCAGTGACATCTTTCTTCATACCATTCCAAAAATATTGGTCTCTTACAACTATAATAGTTTTATGATATCCTGGAAGTTCGTCGTATGGCACATTATGCATCTCCTTTAGAACTAAATTTTCCCAATTCTTAAGAATTGGGAACATAAACTTTGTTCCAAAATAAGAGGATTTCATCCTCTTCCAACTTGTAATCCTTATATTTATTTTGTATATCATTTTGTTGTAAGATTTATTTAACTTGCACATAATGTTGATCTGTTATTATAGCCTCTATAATTCTATCTTTCAAATATGTCCTATACATACTAATGGTTGTAGCATGCATTTTATGCACCCTTCTATTGAATGCATCAACCACCTTGTTCTTTTTTTCCTTTTTGTGCTTGATATCAAAGTTATATCAACTAAGAAATTCCAACCATCTAGTTTGTCTAGCATTTAGTGTTAGTTGTTTAAACAATTATTGCAGACCACTATGGTCTGTCCTTAATTCAAATTTTATGCCCATAAGGTAATACCTCCACATCCTTAAGGCATGTACTATGGCTTCTACTTTTAAGTAATGTGTAGCATAATTTATTTCATGCTCCTTCAATTTTTTGAACTCATAACAAATTACATGCCCATTTTTCATAAGGAATCCATTGAGCCCTTCCTTGCATACATTGGTGCACATGACAACAAAATCTTCATCTAGATCTTCAACCTTTAAAATAGGGTCACTAGTTAGAAAATCCTTTAAAAAATGAAAAATTTCTACACACTTGGAACTCCACTCAAATTTCACTCCTTTCTTTTGAAAATATGTTATTGGATGTGAAATCTTGGAGAATCTCACAATGAATCTCCTGTAGTAACCAAATATACTCATGAATGATCTAACCTCTGAAATGTTTGGTGGCATTGGCCAACTCTTGATTTCTTCAATATTTTTTGGATCCACTGCTATGTCATCTTCTGAAACAATGTGACCCAAATAATGGATCAACTTTTGATAAAAATGGCATTTACTCAATTTGGGATATAAATGGTGCTCTCTTAACACTTGTAGCACCATCCTCAGATGTCGCTCATGCTCTTCCTCTATCTTGGAATAGATAAGAATTTAATACAAGAACATAATGACAAACTTGTCCAAGAAATATCTGAACACCCCTTTCACCAGACACATAAATGTAGCTAGTGAATTTGTCAACTCAAAAGGCACCACCACAAATTCATGGTGTCCATACCTTGTCCAAAAGGTAGTTTTGTTAGTACCTTCTTCTTTGATGCTCACTTGATGATAACCTGACCTCAATTCAATCTTGGAGAATATATTTGCTCCTTTCAACTGATCAAAAATATCATCAATCCTTGGAAAATGATATTTGTTTTTTATTGTAATCTTGTTCAATTGTCTGAAGTCGATACATAACCTCATTGTTCCATCTTTTTTCCTGACAAAAAAAATTGGGGCACCACAAGGAGAAACACTTGGGCATATGTACCCCTTCTTTAACAACTCTTCTAGTTGTAGTTGCAACTCTTTTAGGTCTAGCGTGATCATTCTATAGGGATTCTTGGATAATGGGTAGCTCTAGGAATTAAGTCAATAGAGAAATCTATATCCCTCTTTGGTGGAAATCCTGGTGGCTCTTCAAACACACCTTCACACTCTTTCAAGACTGGATAATATTCAAGACTTGGCTCCCTATCCTTCATTGGATCTTTCATATGGGTTGCATATATCTAGCATCCTTTTTCTGAAACTTCTTTTCAACTACAATGCTGAAATCTCTCGGACAAATATAGGCCTTGGAATACCTTGCACTATATTTGAATTCCCTTCCTCATCAATACATGTGAAAACCTTGTTATAATAGTCTAGAATAGTATAATGTCTTTCTAACTGATCCATATCAATCAATCATTCATAATACCTAAGAGGTATGATGTTCAAATATTCCTTAGTGTTAGTTCCATTCATGTTTATAGGGAATTATTTAACAATCTCATTAATTCTTTTGTTGGTTTCACTAGCTCGCTGATCTAACCAAGAATTTTCATGCTTATATTTATTCAATTTAAATATTTCAACTAGATTTGGATATATATAGTTATGGATAGCTCCAGAATCAATTAAAATAGCTATGGATTGATTATCAATCTTACCTTCCACTTCAATCATGTGGGATTGATAATCTTCTTGTCTATTGTCCAAGGCTGTAATAGATCCTTGGCATGCTTTTTCCCACATCCTCTACTATTGCCTCCTACTTGATGCTATGAAAAGTATTCATCTTATCTCCTCAATGAGAACAATATTTATATATGTGATATCATTCACATCCCCAACACTTTATGGTCTTTTGTCTTGGTTTCTTTCCCAAGGACTCTATCATTTTTTGATCACCTTGAGATGGTTTCCATTGCTGATGTGCTTGAGAATTATTCCTTATGAAAGGTGGATTGAATCTTTTCTTCCTTTGATCCATATTTATTTTCTTCTTTTCATCCCAAGCCTTTTGAAAATATGTCCTTCCTCTATTATGATCATACAAATACTTGGCCTTTCTTATGGATTCCTCTAAATTCTTGGGATTGTCAAACTGAATTTTATCCTTGTAAAATGATGGCAGTCCACTTAGGAACCTATAAATTTTCATATTTTCATTTCTAATGAAGCTCACATAACTGAGAAATTGCAAAAAAATTATTTAATATTAATCCATGGTCTTGTTCCTAAGTTTTAGTTCAAAGAACATGTGCATCTTCTTGTCATAATATTGTTCTGACAAGTATTGTTTCTAAAAATATTTCTTGAACCGCTTCCAAGAAATTCTCTTCTCATCAAGGTGATTAAATTTCTTTAACTGATCCCACCACATAGATGCCTTCCCCTAAAGGTAGTAGACTATAATTCTTCCTTATGCATTTTATGAGTAATCATGCAACTAGAAATATTTCTTCATTCCTAGAAACCATGCTTTTGCATCTTCTCGTTTCTTTTTTTCTCCATCAAATGATGATGGCTTGATCTTCGTCATCTCCCCTTGTAAGTTATTTGACCCATGTCTCCTTCTTTTATGTCTGAATGGGGATACACTTGGGTTGCTTCCCGACCTTAAATGTACATATATTTTTCTTGTGAATTCCCATGGGGAATGATGATGTTGATGCCTGCTAATACTCCTTGACCCTCTATATCCTCCATGATCATCCCTCCTATCATAAGACCTAAAAAATTCCACTTTATTGGCACTATATTCTTGCCTTGTGCCCGAATATTTGCTTACTTGCTTCTATAGCACATTCAATATTTGTAATATCTCCTCTTGATATATCATGATCCTTTCATCATTGGCTCTATAGCTCTGCACTTCTTTTTGCAGAATTCTCATGGTTACAGGCTCCTGCATGTCTCTTCTCCCATTAGACTCAGTCTCATCATTACCCATGCTAACATGTAGACCTATGATCTCTTATTCATGGTTATAAGACCCATGTGCATCATCCATATCTCTAGTTCTCATATAGGAACTAAAATATGCTTTTTGTATCTCTAATTATATAAGAATGTGCATGCAATAATTGTTGTTAAAATTAATTATATTGAAAAATATTTATTAATTAGATTACATGTAATTATTCATTTTAAATTATGAAGAATATTAATGTACTATTCCAAAATATGATTCCTTAAATGCATTATTCTCCCAAAAAACTTGTCAATGACTATTTTCTTGCTCAATTTTGAGTCTTGAGCAGAAAATTATTGATGGAAAAATGATGGACTTTTCAATTACTCTGTAATTAACTTAGTAAGAAAATGAAGAGTTGTACATTTATTTATCAATCAAGGGCTCGTATGGAACCTTTGAATTTTCATGCACAATTTATGAAATAAGAGTGTTGTTTTCACTACGGCGTTGTAGCACTTTAATGTCACAATTCAAAGATTCAATATACTTTAATTAAGTCACCAAACTATGATATGGCCTAAGTTGCAGGAAAGTGAATAACACACTGGCAGGAAAATCGAAATCACTCTTTCGTAAATTAAAGCACCTGTCATCTCCCCCGGCCCAAAAGTGTTGCATGTCCCCATGCAACCAATAATCACTCAGTGTTAGAGATGTCATGGTGACCCTAGGGTCATTGATACCATATAGTACCTATTCTATTGCCGCCTTCTCTTCACTGATATCATGTTGTGTTGAAAATGTTTTGATGTCTTTCTCTATCTTTGTCTGAGTGGCCTTATCTACTAACATGAAATGTGTAGCTTTAAAAACTACCTCTTTTGTCTCTTTGATTTCATCTTTTTTTTTTTGATTCAGTGAAGGGTTCCACTGTAGCAAGAAGACTTGCTACAGGGTAACCTGATTTCTCAAGCACCTTGTGTTCCTGAATCTCTTCTCTGAGCATTTTTAAATTGATCTTAAGATTCAAATTTTTCATCCTTAATACTTTATTATATTTCACTAGGGATGCATAAATTGGTAGAGAGTAAGGGATGCTTACCCATTTGGGAGTAATTGGAGTAGCAACATGTGATTGTGGTGCATGCACCCTTTGGCCTGGTACATCAACTGAACCATGTCCATAGGAATTCCATGGTGGAACCTCCTCTGCTTCTTTTTTTTCTTTGTCTAAACTATGTGAGTGGGTGGACCGTTCCCCTGGAGATCCTCCTACTAGTCCTTGTGTAATATTAGGGGCCTATGATTCTACTTCTTTCTTCTCCTCTGGAGTAGAAACATTTGATTCATGAAGAGTGTCTCTTGTTGATTCAACAAGATGCATTGTTTATTTATTTTTTTCGTCTATTATGCTTACTCTTGTATCAACAAGGACTTCCAACTCCTCTATGTCTTTTGTATTGTCAGATTGCTTTGGATTGTCCATTTGTAGCTCTTGAGATCTAGAATATTTTGTTGGAGGAGTGATTTCTACCATTTTTTGTGAAATGACAGAGGCTTCTTCCTTATTTTTCTCGTTTCCTTGTCTTGAGTCTTCTACCTCTGTTGGAGCTTGTTCTTGAGTAGGCCTCTCCACTAGTTTTCGTGGGTCAATGGAGGTTTCCACCTCTTCTTCATATGATTATGCTTCTAGGAGAGCATTGAGGCATTTTCCAAGAGTGCCTTGGTCTGGTTCTTATATGTTATCCAAGACCTCTTAGGAAACTAGGTTAGTATCCTCCTATGGTTCTTGTGTATCAGGGGAGGGTTCTACTTCGTCTATTTCTTGTTTATCGTCTTGGACTTGTTCCTTGGGATTGACGGTTCATCTCTTATTACACTAAGTTGCAACCTCATGTTTTTTTCTACATTTCTTTGGCATGAGAGGTTTCCTTTTATTAAACCCTCAAAGTCTCTTTGTGGGTGGTTTGCTGGCCATTATTTCCACATCATTGTGGCAGTCTGCTTCCACCAAAGTTACAACATGATGGGATTTTAACCTAATTTTTCTTTTGGGTTTCTTTGGTGGAATTGCAGAAGTTGGGCTTGCCATGTCTGTGACACTGTTTTTCGGTGGAGGGGTTGCAACCATGGTTTCGTCTAGTCCTGGAAGTACAGGAATTACCTATTGAGATGCATGAAGTGCAACAAATTCATTCTCATTGAGGACAACATGTGGTTGCACAATGTTGTTCCATGTGCGGACTTATTTTTGCAGTGCATGCTCGACCCGTAATTTGATAAGGCCATTATGGATACGACCTCCCTAGGGTTCTTCGATCTTTGGACAAGCACTTCCATTATCTACAACATCCTAAATAATAAATATGGCATGTTGATTGGTTGGTTGTGGTGTAGATGGTCAGGCAAGTGAATGTGTTGAACATAGATAGTTCCATAGTGACCTTCACAGGTGAAATATCAATGAACAAAGATGACCATGTCTTTCTATGGGTGAGGTAGAGACCGGTGTTCAAAACCTATCCCTTTATTTACTAATGCTTCTCNNAGACCGGTGTTCAAAACCTATCCCTTTATTTACTAATGCTTCTCCAACCTTGAGGAATTGTCGCAGGACTTCTAGCTGCAAATTTATTCATCTATACCATCTCTCACCTATGCAAGGTAACCCAATGATTGTTGCCATTGTTTCTTTTCTGACCTCTACATGTGTTCCCGATAGTGTGGAGCATTGGGTTCTGTAATTTAGTGTGAATTCTAGAGCAATATCGTCATCATATCCCTGTAATCATAACACGTACTCCATCCAGTGAGCATGTCCTAATATTTTCTTGATGTTATCATAAACCTTAAGCAGCATAGGTTCAATAGGATCCCTACATATCGGTGAGACTCCCATGGATACTTTGTTATGCTAACTCTGAGTGTTCATCTTTCTAGGGACTATGTGAATTATGGGGTGGTGAGTTTAGAATTGTAGTAATAAAGGTGGTGAGTATGGAAACTGTGAATATAGAAATGATGTCCTGATGTGGCAATTATGGAGGAATGATATTATACACATGCCACTAAAACATACTTATTGAAAATTTTGATAGGAATGCGTACTTGTCATGGCTTACCTTGAGTGGTTGTATGAGTACGATGTTGATTGGGTTGCGGCAACAAAGGATGGATTCCCATCAACGGTCCTAACCAAAATCACAACGTCGTTGTTGTCAATTTTGTCGATCGAAAGTACAAGAACGACAATGCTCCAAAGTGAGAGTTACACATGGAGTTGCAACAACAAGAGTTGTAGTGACAAAATTGCAGCACTAGCGATGTGTCTCTATGGTGTGGATAATAATTGTAGAATCGGTGATGTAGGCGAAAGGTGTGGGTGAAAAGTGAAAAAAATGGAATGAAGCTATGATCATAGTTGCAGCAACATGAGTTGGAGAAATGAAGCTGCAACAATGAAAGAGAAAGGACCGAAATTTGTTAAAGGGAGGGAGTCGTAGCGACATAGCTACAGTAGGGACAATGCGCTCAATGGTGTGGATAAGAATCACAACATTGGTGGTGCAGGTGAAAGGTGAAAAGTGGGAAGATAAAAGGAAGTTGCGAGTGGATTTGTAGCAATGTAAGTTGCAGCAACAAAGCTACAAAAATCAAAATGGAAGGACTTAGTTTTGAAAAAGGGAGGGAAACTAGGAGTAGAGTTGGGGGTTTTGCTGAATGAAGGAAGGTCACAAGTGGAGTTGTAGCTGAGAGAATGAGGGAAGGGATATTTGAAAAATATGGGAGGGCTAAGAGTGGAGTGGCAACTAGGGGAATTAAAAGTGAAATTTCAAAGGGAGATTGCAATGATGGGGAGTTGTGACAATGGGAATAGTTGTGCAAAAGGGAGTTGCAGCAAAGGGGAATTGAAGAAACATGGGTTGCAGTAAGGGGAATTGTAGCAATGAGAGTTTACAACATTAGGAGTTGCAACAAAGGGAATTGTAGCAATAGGAGTTGTGGCGACAAGAAATGGAAACAACATCATTCTCCACCACATATCCTAAAAAAGAAGATTATTAGAAAAAAATAGGTATTTATTAAGATTTTATTGAGAAGGATCCTGACATAACCATCATGAAACTATGAAGTTCCCTTACTTTGTTTTTTTTGGAATGTGTTGGCTAGGATGGTTTCCACACTTCTTTCTCTTTTGTTTGGAACAAAATGGAGATTATCCAGCCGATACTTGTTCATTCTGAATAAGTTCTAGATCACTATCGGGCCATCCATTTTCAACCTTTCTCGAGAAGTTTTCTTTTGATGGGGGTCAGTGATATAAGTGAATTCTATGTACATTGGCCATTAGAGTAATTTTGTCTTCATCTATGGTTCATAGTTCGATGGCCCCACTTTCATATACTATATCAATCTCATATGGATCGATCCATCTAGTGTGAAATTTTCCTCTAAAGTCCTTGAACCTAGAATCAAATAATAATTCCTAGTCCCCAGCATTGAATTTTTTTTTCTTGATAAACTTATCATGCTATTTGTCCCTTTGGTGTTGTATAATTGTGTCTCAATTTAGAGAATATTATTGTAGCTCATCCACCTCGTTGATTTGAAGCAGTCTTTGTTTGTGAGCCTATCATAGGTCCAACCCAATTTGTATTGTTGTCCTCAATGTCTGAATTTATGTCTCAATGGGAAGGAGTAATCTTTTCCCATATACTATCTCTTAAGGTGTGCATCTTGTAGTAGTCCTCCATGTGGTTTTGTAGGCCCACAAATCTTCAAGGAGCCTATTGGCCTAGTCCTCAAGGTATAATCTAACGTTTTTGGTGATGATGACCTCAAGGATCTCGCTAGTCACCTCTACCTGTCTATTTTCTTGTGGATGATATGGTGTTGTTACTCGATGATTTATTTTGTAGTTGTTCATAAATTCTTTGACAAGTCATGATGTCAATTGAGTTCCTCTGTCGGTCACTATCTCTTGTGGTATCACAAACCTTGCAAATATTTCTTCATGGGGAAATTCTACTACTACTTGTTAGGTTGTTGCTAAAAGTTCCTTTATCTCCATCCATTTTGTAACATATTTTTTACAGACGAGCATGTAGTAGTGTCGAC
>CBVK0100183334.1:0-11142 GCA_900067695.1 Picea abies
AGCTGGACTTTGCTCACGTTTGCAAGTGTGTATTAGGACGGCAACAAGCCTAAGGGCAATCTTCCTCTAGTGTGCTTCTCTAGTTCATGTGCTTCAGTATTGCAGCAGTCTCTCTTGTATTCATCATTTATGTTGTATTTTTCACTTGGCTGTATTAGGGTTTATTGGAGATTTCACTGTAGATCCACTATCTTATGATCTCAACAAAAAGGACTGGGGCATGAATTAGCATATGCAAAAGATATTTTCCCCATTGTTGCAGCTTTATCTACAAAATCCGGGTGTAATAACTGTTAGTCCATGGATATTGAAAATTTGTTCCTATTTCAGCTCAGGGTGTTGCATGGATTACAGTTGGTGGAGACCTCAAAGTAGATCTTTTCATTGAGTGCCTGCTTTGACAAAAACTGATAATATAGCCCATGTCAGTAAAGAAAAGTTAAACAACTGGGAGACGTGATGCATCTAAATCTAATCATATGCAGTTTGGTAGTTTTTTAATGCAAACATAGCCTAATTTTCATATACAAAATGTCTTCTATAGTTTTCCATCTTTTCCTAAATCCCTATTTCTTGTATTTTATGTACAACAAACCTATGACTGAAACCTGCAAGGAAAATATATATATATATATATATATATATATATATATATATAATAAGATGCTATATCCTCATCTTCTTGACTTTCTGGAAAAGCATACATATACTGAGATAGTCCACTTTGCAGAAATTGCACACAACCAAAATCAGAGTTCTTGGTCATCATGACACTTTTAAATCATGCAATGCCCCGATTAGATTTACATTTACCTAGCATCAATTTATTCCTAAATCAAAAACTTCAGCAATTCTGCACATTAATTATAAAGCATGGCTGAAAACTTATGAGAACAAGTTTTATCATGTGCATAAATGGCCATTTTTTAATTGCACATTCTGATATATTTCGCCATTGTTTATTAATTTATCAAAGTGCCACCTATATTTCATCGAGATAAAAGCACAATCCCCAGTTCAAACTCACATTGAAGGTAAGCATATCTGCATTCCATTGTTACAATTTATAAATCATTGTGATGGTCAAAACAAAAATCAAATACCTTTATTGCGAAACTAACTGCAAATGTCGGCCAAATGGCAATATTGAGATTGTACTGAGATGAATAGTAACGTCAGTAGACATAGAGTGTATAAGGAATAATAACATACCTTTCAAATTGAAAGCTGCTTCTAAGACCACAAGCTCTACAGTCACGTTCAATATAATCAAACCTACAATATTGTAGCTATATCAGTTATTCTGAAATTGACATCCTTAAGTTTCAAACTAGGATTAAATGATGAAATGGTTCAAGTAGAAGTCTCGGATTTTAGGATAAGCAAGTTCTATACAACACGCTGTGCAGTTAAAATGTATGGTACCTCAAGATAGATGTGAGTACCCCAGAATATAGTAACCCTTAAACTACCTAAAATCGAAATAGACTTAAAAGATTAAATGGTTCAAGTAGAAGTAGTCTCAAATAGCAAGATAAGTTCGTTCAATACAGCTTGCTATGTAACCACTAAACTACCTAAAATCTGATATGTTAACATAACAACTTTTTTTAAATACCACCTTACTTGTCAACATCTATGCCATTCCGCCCATTTGCTACAATATCGAACAAAAAAGGCTTCTCCCTCAAAGCCTGCAAGAAAAAACCACCAATTATATAGAGCCATAAAATTGAAATCCATCATTAAAATAAAAAAAATTAAGAGACAGAGAGAGAGAGAACTGACTCAAAACCAAGTTCAATAAATACAATCCCCAATGTTATTGGTCTATATAAACAGGGAAACAAGATACTGTCTTTAGCCTTTAGTTTCTACAACATAAAGCACTCATCACTAAAGACACATTGTGGACAAGAAAATAGATAACAAGAAGCAGAGACGAAATCTCTTAATAAGATGAAAACCAATATTATAGGAAGTCATTCATAGTGTCAGAGCGATTATACTATCCATGCTGCAACCTTTTACTCATCATAGCTCATCTACAAATACAAAAATATTTTGAAAATCCACCAGATTGTTTAGTTTGTCTTTTGGCACATATTTATCCAAGCTCTCAACTTGTATACCTTACCATTACACGCATTATAAGCAACCAGAACCCAGCACACCTACTCTTACTAGCTAAATCCCCAGCTGATGGCAGAGAGACAAACATTAATCCCTCAAAGTTGAAACATACCATTCAAAAGTGCCCATATGACTCTTCCCCCTTCCTAAAAACATTATAATTAAACAAGCCAAACTGCACTATGTCATCCAAACTATAACGCATGTGAAGACTATAGCACAATATATAATGAACTTATTAATACTATTTTAATATGATGAGCTCATGGCTGTTTGAAATTTGATTTCATTTGTCTCTCCTTTCTCTACAATTTCTTTGTTTTGTTTTTTTTACGATAAATTACCATATATTACATTATAAACCAATATGCATGTACATCAAGATTATCAGAAACAAGTGCCAAAGGGTGTTCACACAAGAACCCCCTTCCTGCATAAGCAAGGAGATCTAGCATAGCCACTTTGTCAGAAACTCGAATAGCATCCATATCTTTCCCAAAACTGACAATCCTAGCTGAAATCTGGATATCCATATCTGATCTAGAGGTAGAAATTTCTCCCATGTTGAACAGAGTATTCAACTCAAGAAAAGATGCTCAACAGCATTATTTCTATAACAAAAGAGGCCCATCATCCTTACCACACATCCCACAAACTCCTCCCTGCCTACCAAAACATACATTTGTCCCCAAACAAATTTCTTTCTTTTGAAAAATAAGGCCCCATAAAATTATTTCTTTTTAAATTGGTTCCAAGGTGCTTGTTACCCCCCCCCCTCACCTAGGGGTAACTAGAGGAGATCATGTCTCATAGTCCACAATGAAGACAGTGATCCCAGAGATGATCATTAGCATTCTCCACAAACAGCAGCCCCTCAAATGCTTGCCCCCTCATCCAGCTCAGCTTATTTCACTTGATCAGCATGGTTCATTTGATGATGGTGGTCCAGCATACATGAGGTTCACTAGTCATTGTTTCATATAAAAGGTCACATTTAATGCATCAAGCATTTAGGTGAGGATCATGGGATGAAGTCAAATAATGGATCATGATTGCTTGGAAGTTATTTTTGTTGCCTTGTTTCACCTTGGTGGTCATCATTTGTGTCCTAGTCAAGTGTTGTCAATCTTGGGGAATAGGGATACTACTGGGAAGCTTTGATAGGGGTAATGTACCATTCCTTCTCATACTTAACACTTTTCACCTTGATTCCTTTCATTGTCCTATCTTTTGGTAATGGTTGTTGCATGTACACCAAAAAGGCCCGTGGTTCATTCTCCTATGAGAAGAAGGGCTAAAATGTCGAGGTTGAAGCAACTGCTATAAAAAAATCAAAAGAAAGCATGTTATAAAAGAAAGAAGAAATAATGGGATGATAAATAACCAAGTCAAAATCCAAAGGTCAGCTTGAGCTCTGCCCCCTCGCTATGAGGTGATCGGCCCTAGTCCTAATGCACTAAATGCATACCAATCTAAAGGGATTAATCCCAGTAAGAAAAATAATAAAAGCTTGAAACCTAAAAAGGGGACTTGCAAAGAAAAAAAACAATATCAAAATGAAAGAAGGGGTTTTGAATACATACTCTGCAGAGGAAAGGGTATCTCAAGCAGCAAGCACTCTCTCTACAAAGGCACTCATGGAAATGGATGGAGCACAGTTACCTTGCATGTCAACGACTCCATGACCATGAAGTAAACCCCATGTCACAACATTCATTATACTTACACTTTGAAGGGTTTCACAAGAACTATCTCTCTACCTCAGTACTGGCACACCTAGTAGGGTCTTATGATGGTCCTCCCATACCTAAACTTGGCAAATTACAAAAAGTCTTGAGCTAGTGTGAAGTTTGAAGAAGATACCTTATGTGAATCGCTTACATGGCTTTTGTATTAAGTGATGTCTTACTTTATCTAATGGTTTTGGTATCTTGTAGTCGTTGTTCTTCCTTAGTTCTATGGACCTTGTTTGGTCATGATGCACCCTTGACATGGTCCTTTGGACAACGTTTTCATGATGATGCCCAAGACGTTACACACTTGATGCAGAGCGCTTGGCCCTTTGATGATTTGACATGCTTTGGGGCACCTTTTCACACTCCTGGACCTTGGATGTTGGACAGATGAGCTTAGATATTGTATATATAGCTTGATGTGCCATTGAGAGGGCAAGAAGCCTATAGATTAATCATTAGACATTGCACCCCCGAAGCATAATAGAGTTTGATTGGATGATGTTTCATTTCAAGATGATTGTACATCTCTTTGGATAGGTTGTTGAGCCTTCCTCCCTCCTGATCCCGTTCCCTATCCCTTGGATGTTGCACTTGTTGATGATTATGTCATGATTTCATGCTTGTTGAGCCGACCTAGCATGATGGCATCCTTTTGATGATGATTTGGCACTTGAAGATGATGAGATGTGACCTTTGATGAAGAGATCTGACCCTTGTTGATGCTTTACACCTTTTGATGGAGAGACGTAGCCTTTGGAAGCTCTTTTACCCCTTTGGAGGATGACGTCTCCGCCCTTGGAGGCTCTCACACTCACAAGCGCCATTTTTTAGGGGACATTTTGATGTGTTTTCATGTTATCTTTATGTTAGAGGCTATTTTGGGGGGGGTTTATCCAGAGTCACACTTATATATACTCCCATTCCAAACTGGTTTTCCCCGGGGGGGGTTTATCCAGAGTCACACTTATATATACTTCCATTCCAAACTGGTTTTCCCTGGGGGGGGTTTATCCAAAGTCACGTTGACCAAAAATACTTGTGTTCATTTCATGCATGCTTAGAATTGTAAATCAGCATTTAAAGTTGTAAAGATCTAGGAGGTAGTGTTATTTGTTTAGAGTATATTGCATGTGCTAACATTGGGAAAAATATAACACTTGCAAGGGCACCTCAAAAGGACACTTAACCATTAAAACTGTGAGCAGAAAGTACTTGACTGTTTGCTGTCCTAAAACAGCAGCAAAGGACAGTCACAGAGATTGAAACTTAGAGCCCAAGAAGAGGTCAAAGACAAACCTGTTGGACAGCCTCATAGTACCTCAGAAAATCTACATGGTATCAAAGCCAATGGTGGCTTAGACTTGCTGATTTTTGAGCATTGAGTGGACAGTTCTGTTGGACAGTTCAGGGCAGTTTTGGGACAGCTTGTTAGCAGATTTTTGGACAGCTTGTTGGCAGTGTTCGTGGAGAGCTTGTGGGCAGATTTGTTGGACAGCCTGTAGCACTGCTTTGGACTTGTGTTTTCAACCTCTTTTCACAACTATTTGGATAGGAGTGAGGCTGATTTGGACAGCCTCTTTTCACACCTGTGTGGACAGGAGTGAGGTTGTATTCGACAACCTCTTTTCACACCTATTTGCTAGGAGTGAGGTTGTGGTGTTACTGCCTCTTTTCACACCTGTGTTGACAAGAGTGAAGCAGTACTCTTGTGTTGTTTTACCATCAGTGTCAGCTTTTTTTGGACAAACATGTCGGTGTCCCAGATGTGGGCAAAGGATAGGCTAGACGGAGCTAGCAACTAGTCCCCTTGAAAGACCTGGATCACTTTCACCCTAGAGAATCTTGAACTATGGGATATAGTTCAGGCTCCCGTTGTTGTTCCTCCTGTCAATGCTCCCACGTTGGTGGTAGAGTTCAAGAAGAAGAACAACAAGGCAAAAAGGACTATTTGTGACGGGGTGAGAGACCACATCATTCCACATTTGACTAGTAAAGACTATGCATTTGAGATATGGGATTCTTTATGCAAGCTTTACCAGAGTTTTAACCAGAACCGGAAGATGGTTTTGCAGGACAGGCTCAGGAGCATTAAGATGCTCAATTTTGAGTCGGTTACATCATTCCTTAGTAGATTCACTGAGATCAGAGATGAGCTTGCAGCCGTCGGAGAGATAGTGGACCCAGGATTTATGGTGAGGACAGCCTTAAACAGCTTTACCAAACCATGGGGCCCATCTGTTCGAGGCATTGTTGCCCAAGAGGTTATGCCTAATTAGGAGAGACTTTGGGATGATTTCGTTCAGGAGGAGATGAGACTCACCTCAGAGTCCTCAGGACAGCACCGGATTACCCAGGGTGATGAGGACCTTGCTCTGTGAACTAAGGGCAAGAAGAAGACCAGTCGAGGTGCTAGACAAGGTCCTAAGGGAGGGGCCAAACCAAAGCATAGTGGCAGTGGGCGAGAGAGAGATGTGAGCACAATGAGATGCTTTGCTTGTGGAGAGATGGGTCACTATGCAGGACAATGTCCCAAGAAGAAGAAGAAGCAGCAGGATGACACTCCAGTGACAGCAGAGGAGATTGAGTTCGTTGCTCAGTATGAGAGGGAGTGTCCGTTCGCCAGTTCCTTGTCAGTGGTTACACCATCCAGCATCAGGTGGGGAGACAGAGTTGAGGAGGACCTATTGACTCATAGTAGTGATTCAGAGGGAGCTCAAACTCAGTTTTCATGGACACCATCATCAGGGGTGACTGGTCCACCCGGGACAGCTTCAATTTCATAGTTGTCAAGACAAAGGGTTGGTGCAAGGGCTTCAGAGCATCAGAGATTTATGAGGAGCAGTAGGGCACCATAGAGGCTTGAGCCTCACTTGGCTACGAAGACGGGCAGATCATGTTTTGGATCCACTTCAGGTGGAAGTCACTTGGTGATAGGCCAAATTGAGGATCTTGGTGAGATATCGAGATCCAGATACTCTTGGTGAGATACCAAGTGGAGTGGACTCTTGGTGAGATACTAAGAGGGGGAGACTCTTGTTGAGATGCCAAGAGAGTGACTCTTGGTGATATGCCAGAAGTAGTGACCGTTGGCGAGATGCCAGGAAGTAGAAATCCTTGGTGGGAGACCAAGGTTGAGATCTTTGGTTTGATACCAAGATCTAGGTGATCTTGGATAGGTGGAGATGCACTTCCACCTATAGATTACGCAGATTCAACAAATCTGTGTCATAGACTACTTTCATTGATCAGAGTACAATCATACTCACTGAGTATTTCCCAGTAGGCAACCATGTCCACTACGGGGATGAGATTGGGGATGAAGGGCACTTTCCTTGGTAAGAGGGAGTGTTGAGATTTGGGTACCTTGGAAAGTGGTCCCCTTGTGTTTGTGAGCCTCTAAACACAAGTGGGAAATACTTTGTACCATGTACCATGTACTTTATGTTTTGACTTAGGAGATTTAAGTCAAAAGTGAAATTTGGTCATTTTAGCCTAAAATGACTATTAATTCACTTTGTGGGTGAATTGAGGGACATAAAGAGAAACTATAGAAACTTAAGAAAAGTGGGTTTTGAGTTGAGATTTTTTTGGAGAGATCTCAACCATTGATTAGAGATGGGATGAGATGATCTCATCCACCCAACTTTTTAGGTTTCCGAGAGGCTCATTCACTTGTATGTTCACCAAGAGAGTTTGGAGAAGGGAAAGAGGATGAGAATGGAAGCATTGGGAGAGGAGAGCTTGGGCACCTCCTGTCATGGAGGGCTCATGAAGACTTAGGGCCCAGCTAATTTGTGGTTGTTGTTCTTGCTTGGAGGAGGGCACACTCATAGCAGGGACATCTTGCAGTGGTCAGATTGCTTTGAGGACAGTTTCAGTGGAGAGGCAGCACACATGAGCACATTGTGGTGAAAGGGTTTCTCCATCAGAGCTTCAGGAAGCAAGGGCGCTTCATTTGAGTGGATAGAGCAATATTTGAGGAGGGTGCACCATGCTTGGGTGCATCTTTCACTCTTGGAATTGTGTTGCAGCTTGAGATAAGCTGATATTGTATCAAGTTCATTTGTTTCATGTATTTGTTGTATTCCACCTTCTATTCCACACTTATATATACTTCCATTCCAAACTGGTTTTCCTCGGGGGGATTTTATCTAGGGTCATGTTGACCAAAAATACTTGTGTTCATTTCATGCATGCTTAGAATTGTAAATCAGCATTTAAATTTGTAAAGATCTAGGAGGTAGTCTTATTTGTTTTGAATATATTGCATGTGCTAACATTGGGAAAAATATAACACTTGCAAGGGCACCTCAAAAGGACACTTAACCATTAAGACTGTGAGCAGAAAGTACTTGACCGTTTGCTGTCCTAAAACAGTAGCAAAGGACAGTCCTAGAGATTGAAACTTAGAGCCCAACAAGAGGTCAAAGACAGGCCTGTTGGGCAGTCTCATAGTACCTCAGAAAATCTACAATTAGGTCGCTTTACCTTCTCTTATAGCTTCACGAAACCCTAATTCGTTGTTGACTCTATTTTTAGCTCGTCTGTTCTATTTTTAGCTCAAGTTGTCTTAAAAGAGCCTTTAGCCACTTTTAGTTCAATGTCACTTTCAAATTATAACACCCTTGGCTGGAGTGACCTTTGGTAACCCTGTTTACCCCTTTCTGGCCCTGGCTATAGTCTAACAGGGTTGTTTAGACCATTAAGCCTCCTCTCTGGAGATCCTATTTGGAAAGGAACATTACAATTATGTTGTTTGCCTCGTTTATACATGGAAGGGTGACACGGTGCCCTAGTAAGTTGGTTTACCTTTAGGATGGGTTGCTACTGGGTGGGTATGTGAAAATTCATCAACTGTTCCCTCCATACTTACCACTTTCCATCTTTATTCCTTCCATCCCCCCTATCCTTGTTTGGGCCATTAAGCCTCCTCTCTGGAGATCCTATTTGGAAAGGGACATTACATATATGGCTAGCATATTAGAGTTTCCTCATCACTTCCTGTATAAAGTGTGCACCCTACAAGACATGAAATTCATGAATCAACACAGGATCTAATTAAAATAAATATCAAAGCAATTAACCCACAAAACTTTGTGACTAACATTGAATTACAAATTTGCAAAATATAAATGATTGCAATGTACAAAAAGAATAGCCTACTAGGGATGTGCATAGATTCCTTTATGGATAACATTCGTGAAATTTTACAAATGTAACCAAAAGTACATAATTACTCTAAAAACTCTACACTTAAAACATCATATGATATATGGCATTAAGCAAAAGAAAATACTATAAAAATATTTTGAAACTTAGAAGACAAGCTTCTCTGACCTTGGTATATGTGTGATTGAGACTTCCAAGAATCATTTCCTACACAAGCATCAACAATCTTTGATGAGTTCATCAAAAATAAAGACAATGTAGAGTGTAGATTTTGTCCAAAGTGGCATTGCATGTAAAATTTGACTTCAAACTTTATGTTTTACTTAAGTCAAAACTTTAAATTTATCAACAACTATGTGAATCCATGTATTGATTGTCAGCATCAACGATTATTTGATGTGAAAAAAAATCACAGAAAATATAAAGAATGTTAATGAATTGCTTCTAACAAACTGACCTCAACATGTTTACTTATTTCATTAAAGACAAATACAACACTCAAGAGACCTGCCAACATAGAAAATATATAATGTAGAACAAATTGTCTTCTAATTTAAAAAATAGAAAATATATAATGTAGAACAAATTGTCTTCTAATTTAAAAAAAAAAAAAGGATTAAATGAGCAATCATTAGCAGTTAGGTCAAGAGAACCAATCACATATAAATAGCAGGTGGGTTAGAAATAAATAATATATGCAGATTTGTAAATTAGAATTATCAATCCATTTAATACAGCAACATGGTTGACATTACCTTTAATAACGTACAAATCTTTAGGGAACAAATTTGCAATATTCTTTACTTCATAGTATATATTTCATAAATAACATATCAAGCCTTCGATCATAACAAGGAAAACAAAACTATATCAAATCCATTTCATTATCATTTTCACAAGTAAATGTGAAAATAAGAAATTGTAGTAATGAAAATTTGAAAAGTTATAAGTGAGTTAAGTTTCGAGCTTTAAATCATTAGCAAGAAGATGAAATCAGAACTCAAAAAGTCCCAATATTTCTAATAGAATTTAATTTTCAAATCTCAAAAATTTCAATCCACTAGCAAAGCTCATTGTAATTGATTCATATGTCAAATGGTATTAATTTGTGAAACAAGGGAGCTCTAGATGCTTACTATATGAATTTCAGGCAATAAACCTATAGTGACTTATGAGAAGTTGAAATGGCAACAATGCACTATTGCCAAAACATGTGGTAAATCCACACACAAAATAACCTAAAAGCCAGGTACATAAAATCAAAACAGCACCAACGCTTGCATACACCAAAAATTATATTCAAACATAGATGATAGTACTATGAATAGGAAAATTAATGCAATGCCAAAAATCCAAGAGATAACCTCCAATGTGAAATGAACACAGAACACATTTATCCCAAACCTCCATGACAACATAATGAGAGGGTATCCTTTAGGTAGTAGGATCAGGCCAAGAAAGAAACAACCAAAAGTTAATGATTGATGAGATCAGATCTCAACACAAGGCATAATGGACCTTTAGGTACCTTGTGACCTCTAGGACTTGGAACAACTGCCTCATAATCTATACATACAATCATCCATATAGCTATGGTTACTGGGTTAGTAATTCACATAATTAAACATAGTATAAATTTAGAATAAATGTTTATAATCTTCCATATATCCTTGAATGTTTCTGCCAACAAAGCTTGAGAAAACTGTCATGTGCTTAAGTATTTGATCAAGAAGTAACAAGAATAGAAAGAAGAATAACAAAGGCACATTCATCCAATTATAGATATGAAGAGACAATTATACTGTTCATTAATTCCCTAATGATCATTACAATGATGTGGTCAAGGTTATTTATGGTCCTCAGTTTTGCAAAGGGCTATGCCCCTTTGATATTTATTAATTATTGTTATTACAATTATCTAATGTAGTTAATCTTTGTGACGACAGGTGCTTTCTACAGCCCAGTATGAGGGAGATCTGTAATTCTTTCTGTGTCAATGTGGAGCTTACATGTGGCATTTTTAGAAACTTATAAAATATTCCAATGTGAGCCTAATCTAAAGTTAAAAATCAATATATATATATATATATATATATATATATAT
>CBVK0100183339.1:0-22171 GCA_900067695.1 Picea abies
CCACAACACCAAGCGATCCAGATTCGGCCCAATCTGCCTCTCTTCCCTCTACGCGGTCAACCTCCGCAGCGATCCAAGCGATCTGTAAAGGTGCGCATCTCTTGTTTCATTCGGCGATCCTCTCACTGTGAACTTCGCTTAGAGGATAGAAGAAACATCGATCTCAAGGGAGATGTGCGTAGACAACCAATCAAATGAGCCTTGCTCATGCTTAGTCACAATCCACACTATGATACATTCCGCCTCTCTCCTTCTGGGCACACCAACAACGATCTTCCTCAGTAGATGGAAAACCACCTCTTTCAGTGTAGACAACGATCCGATCCAGCGACCACTCACGCTCTCCTCATGATCTGGGCACTCCTGTGAGGGAGTTATGCCTAGTCTAGCTCATCTTTGATACCATGTTAAACAAAATAGAACACATACTCGATGATTTAACCTTACAAATAAACAGGCTAGGAAAGCCTATAACAAACCCCTAAACCCCTACCGTTGTGGATTTGAAAACAACCTAGAAGCTATAAATGAATACAACTATAACAACCCTGAAACCAAATCTAAAAAATAGTTGATATTTCTACATTATTTGAACAACTACAACTCTAAACGATGATAGGACGGTTTCCCACTTAAACTAGATATGAAATTCAATTTTATTTATAATCTAGTAGCAATTTAGTTAATTTCGTTCATGAGACAAATATTGAGACAATTTAGCCAAATCTGCCTCTTTGTATGGTTGTTATTTAAGAAATATTTATAGTACATCTATTGGATACTTCATATTTGTTTAAGACATACTTTAACTGAGGTCATTGTCACATATAAAGGATTAAAAAACCACTACGTTCGAGGTACTGGGTACGAAAATAGTTTTTAATTTTAGTTTATATTTCGGGATACAATCACCATTCAAACTTATCTAGTGATGGAATATCGCCAGTTAGAATTGTCCAACGATGGAAGGTGGACCGACTGATTTAACCTCCACCAAAAACATGGAGGCATCCACAAGCTCCATCCATATTTATCACTTTGCTAATTTAGGAAGGACTCTAACTTCACATGAATGAGTACAGGGTTGCGAATTTGGAAACAACAACATTAAACACCATGAGGTATAACAGTTTAGAGCATTAAACATACTGATTTCAGATCATTCAAAGATTCCCATCAAAAGTGCATAAAGACAATACGTAGAGACAAAAATGAGCAATATGTGTAAATTTTATGTTTTTATTTTTATTTTATTCATTTTTTAATTATTTTATTTTATTAAATCTCATCTGTAGTTAGGGGAATTTAGTTACATTAATGGTTTCCATCAATCAAAAGTTAGAAATAATCAATTTTGAAATTTCAAATTTTTTTTTTTTAATTTGCAAAATATTTAATTTAATATTTTTTTTTTGAACATTATTAAAACTTTAGAAATTAAAAAAAAAAATCGGTTAAGGTCGATGATATTTGACTTGCAAATCCATTGCTATATACCCTGCCGGAGGCAGGTATAATAATGTATTAAATCATGCAAAAAAAATATTAAAAACATATTAAATGATAAAAAATATGTTAATGATTCAAGTGTTTTTTTACAAAGTAATTTTGAAAAAAATCAATGAATGATTTTCCTTTTCCAAATTTGGTGGAGTTTTTAGTCTTGATTATTCCAATGATTTCCTAATTTTTTCTTTTGCTTCTTTTGATATAGTAGCAACAGTCTTATTGCAGAAAAATAAGGAAGGGCGAGAGAAAACCATTTCCTTCTTCAGTAAGGCATTAAGAGATGCAAGAATCAGGTATGAGATCATGGAGAAGAAGGCCTATGCCTTGGTGAAAGCTCTCAAAGCTTTCAGCGTGTATGTCTTGCACTCAAGAGTGACTGCATATGTTCCTTCAGCCTCTATGAAAGACATCCTTATACAACCTGACATAGATGGGAGAAGAGGTAAATGGATTGCCAAGATCCTTGAGTTTGACTTGGAGATAAAGCCCACCAAGTTGGTTAAAGGGAAGGGTTTAGCCAAGATGCTGGTTGAATCCAATTACAAGGCCTTGGGGGTTAGCTTCATCAATGCTTGCTCAGGAAATCAACATGTTGAGTCGTCCAACAAAAACACTCAGGGTGGCTTATCACTAGCAGAATGCACCTGGTACAGAGACATTTTGTACTTTCTGCAAGAGTTGAAGCCTCCTGATGGAATGGGAAAAAGCAAGGCAAGAGCTTTAAAGCTCAAGGCAGTCAGATATTTCCTTATTGACCAAGTCTTGCACTGGAGAGATCCTCTAGGGGTGTTTTTGAGGTGTCTGAACCCACAGGAAACCCATAAAGTTATGTTTGATTTCCATAGCAGCCTTTGTGGAGGGCATCATTTATGGAAGACCACAACCCAAAAAATTCTCAAGGCTGGGTACTACTGGCCCACCTTATTCACTAATGTCTGCAGAGAAGTCAGAGCTTGCATCAAATGCCAAAGGTTCTCAGGAAAGTAACAACTCAAATCTCTACCACTAAAGCCTGTAGCAGCTTCAGCACCCTTTCAACAGTGGGGGTTGGACTTCATTGGAGAAATTCATCCTCCTTCAAGTGGCCAACATAGGTGGATCCTAACTGCAACAGACTATTCCACCAAGTGGATAGAAGTTGCCCCTACCAAAAGTGCTTCACACAAAGTAATTATCAGCTTCCTGGAAGAAATCATAGCCATATTTGGCTGTCCCAGCAGAATTATCATTGATAATGTTGCTTCTTTCAAGTTTGAGCCCCTGGTTAAGTTCTATGAGCAGTTTGAGATTTCACTAATTCACTCCACTCCCTATTATCCTCAAGGAAATGGACTGGAAAAATCTTCCAATACAATTTTAATCAAACTTATTAAAAGATTATTGGAAGACAATAAGAGGGCCTGGGATTCAAAGCTCAAATTCTCTCCATGGGTCGATCGAGTGGCAACAATGAAGTCTCTGGGGACCTCTCCTTTTCAACTTGTTTATGGGACAGAGGCTGTGTTTCCCACTCAGCTTGCTTTACCTGTAGCAAAATTATTTCAAGATCATGAAGGAGAGCCATACCATATGGTCAGAAGGATTCATCAAGTTGTGGAAATGAAACAGGTCAGGGAGTAGGTAATGGACATAGCTCATAGTCATCAATAGAGGATCAAGTAGGTCTTTGACAGGAAAGTCAGGAAGGAGGAATTCGAACTGGGAGATTTGGTGCTTAAGTGGGATGCACCCAGGTAGGATAGGGGAAAACACAACAAGTTTGATGCCCTCTGGATTGGGCCCTTCAAAATCTTTGAAGTATTCTTAAATAAAACATACAGGTTGCAGGATTTGGAGGGTGAAAAAGTTTTAACAGCCCAGTAAATGGGCATTTCCTGAAGAAATGTTTTGTTTGAGCCTTAGACGGCTCCTCTGTTTTTGTAAATATTGTTTTTCTGTTTATTTTTGGCTTAATAAATGACTCCATAGCCCAACAAAAGGCAACTGGAACTGCAGAAGGAGTTCTTAGAGCATCGTAAGGACGACTCTATCCCCCATGGAGCCTAATGTTAGCGCCAATTCTTGCAAGGGGGTGTTTCTCTCTGATTTCGGTCCCTTGGTGTAAACGCGTAGAAATGGGGTTGAAAAACTCATCAAATATGTTTTATTAAAAGGCCATTGTCATGAGTGCCAAGTGCATCACACAGAAGGAGTCCATTTCGGGCTTAAAATCAAGAAAGTGGGCATTTCGTTTTCAATGGCGAGGATCCATAGATGGAACAGATCGATGGTCATCGGGTAAGCTTGAGTCATGGAGTTGCACAAAGCTTAGTGCATGGGCTCATCTCTTGTGGCCAAAGTCACGAAATGATCATTCGCGATTTCAGCTACATGGTGCCTGATCAGGCTCAATCGACATTTCGGCTACCGGAACTTCAAAAGACAGGGGGTCTCTCTTCCACTACATTGGGAAACCTTGAAACGCGAAATGCGAAAAGCCTCTTCGACATTTCGACTACCGGAACTTCAAAAGATAGGGGGTCTCTCTTCCACTGCATCGAGAAACCCTAAAATGCGAAATGCGAAATGCGAAAATTCGTTTCAGCATTCCGTCTACCGGGACTATGAAAGACAAGGGGTCTCCCCTCCACTGCATCGAGAATCTCTGAAACCCAAAATGCAAAATGTAAAATCCCGCTAGGAGTCGTTTTCGCATTTCGGCTACCGGGACTTCAAAATATAGAGGGTCTCTCTTCCACTGCATCGGGAATTGCTGAAACCCGAAACGTGAAATGTAAAAACCTCCTTGAAGAGAGTTCCATGGCCTTGTGGTTACGTTAAGAGTGAAACCTGAAGAAATGAAGGCTAGCCTCCAAGCCTTGGAAAGACGACACATGGTCACTCTCTATGTATTCAATCTTGGCCACCCTCCATGGAAGAAAATGTTAATGAATATTGAAAAGGTGGTTGACACCTCATCTCAGTCCATAAATGGAAGGCATGGGAAGGGTCAGAAGCAGTTAGTTCGTGGTACTCCAATGGATAGTTTTCCTCGAGAATTCGTGTTTTCTGAAGCAGTGTCAAACAAGAAGCTGCATTTACAGTCTAAAGGAAGATCATGTGCACGTAAATCCTTAAATGAGGTAGCTCAGATGCCCTCCTGGGGCCAAGGAGGTGAATTGCTCTGAGTATATATACTCAGTTTTTGTATTTTTGTAAAGGATGGATGGTAGAGCAGAGCTCCCGATTGTAATGTTTTAATGAAGCACTGGTTTTCCTGGCTATGTATCTGTATATGAAATTTCCTTGTTCAATGTAAGGAAGCTCTCTTTTTCATCTTGTTTCGATCTCATACTAAAAGGGTTCATGATTGAATGATTCACATGAATCGTCGTGACTGTGTTATGATAAAGGATTTATTATAACTCTGTTATGTTCTTTTAGTGTTTTTCCTTTTGAATATGAGAGGTTCTTGTGTTCAAAGTTTTCTTCTATTGGTTGTTAGAAGCCTGATGCCTATATCATCCCTTCACATTTCCTCACATAAGTCTTCCTCCTACTCACCCTTATTACGACTTACTGCCTGAAATTGAACCAAGACCTCATCTGCTTGTGCATGCCTGGCCTAGTTTATGAGTTAGAATGATATTGTTTTGAGTTTACTTCCATTCATCACCTTTTATCAAAAAATCGTGACATTTAAACTAATGGGCATTGGGCTCTGCTCCTGATGCAATCCAGGAGTGACTTCTGACGCCAACAATGAGTAAGTAGGTTAGAAGTTATTTTTGGTCCACTTCGAATTGTATTTTTGAATGGAATGTTGGAGTAGCTTTGCAAGACAAAGTGTTTTTGTACTTTAGAGTAAAAATCCTTGTAATACTTATTGCATTATAGCTAAAAAGAAAAATAGAAATGCCATTTGTTAGGATTGGAAAATGTGAATGCACATGAACAAGCACGCTTATTTCTAAATAAATGATATGTAATTCCCATGATGATGACAATATTATGGGTGAAAAACTAGGTGAAATGGGCATTGGTGTTTTCGTGGAGGATATATGTGGAAATTGCAAAAGATGTAGGATTGGGAATAAGTCTACACATTATTTGGTTAGATTGCCAATAAATAATCTGATGAACAAGAAAGGTGATATGTTAAGTGTCAAGGGAAGTTTTAGGGAGCCACAAAGGGAAATGGTGGTATGGGAGGTTATAGAGTACCCGAGTCCCTTAGCCAATGGGATGGGGTCTTGTATTGTAAAAAAGATTCATACTCAAATGAATTGCATGTATTAAGACCATATAAAAAGGTTAAAAGAGTTATGCTTATAAAATAAGTTGTAGAATGTCAAACAAAGAAAGATAAAGAGAAATACATATGACTTTTGGTAGTGGGTGAATGTTGTAAATAAGATTGTATTTAGAATGTGGATAGGAAGGTCATTACAAATAATAGAATTGGCATCGAAATCATAAATCAAAATGATATTAGGAACTTTTTGTGGAATTGAATCACCCCTTTCAACCTCTACCATGTCAAAGAGTCATGGCTATGGCCTAACTCTCATTGTTAGGAAAGTAAAGGACATGAGATTCAATGGGAAAGTTATTGGTAAGAAAGAATGGTAGAAGATATGTATAAGATTCCTAATAATACATTCTTTAACTACCATCATGATTTTGAATGAAGACATAGGGAAACAATTCATGAGAAAACCAACATATGAAAAACACATTGAAATACTATGTTAGCCAGAGAAATATTGCAAAGAATTGTAATGGATATTTAAAATTTTTCACCAAATGAAACACGTCAAGTTGAAGAAGATGGCACTTCTTATCCTATGATATTATGGCCTTCTACTTACACAGAAAACTCTTTTCTAAAAGAGATCAACGAGGTTATTGAAAAGCTCAGGTACCAATCAATTTCATAACCAATAATAAGTATGATCTGGAACACTTATTTTTAAGAAGTAGGTTTCTCAAAGAACACCAACTTCAATGAATGTAGTGAATTTATCTTGTTGAAAGAATAAATGAAGTCAACAACTACAAAAGAGTTGTAAGAAAAGGAATGAGATAGACTGAACGAACATAACAAGGATATCATGTTAGTCAGATCTTATTGTTGTTCCCATAGAATTATGTCCGAAGAATGTCCAATATTTGAGAGTCATTAATGATATAATGGACAAAACAAAGACTTAAATTTCAAGGCTATGTGTCAAATCAAAATCTATTATAGTAACAAAATTGGGTTCTCATTGATAGGAATGCTAACACATAGGAATAATACATGAGTTTTTGGTCATTTCTCCCTACCATTTGTACTAATAGGATCACATTTTAGCATTAGACCCCTCACTACATGTTTGAGGGACCTTGAAGACCCACACCTTGATATGTATGGTGATCTACTTTATGAGAGTGGAAGTTCAATAATTCCACTTTTGAATGCATTACTTTACACCTTGATTGAATCTAAATGTAGGATCTACAAGGATGATGTACTATCTCATGGAAGATTAAAAACATGGCATCTTGGTTTTAAACATCTTCCTCCACATTTGTTGTTACAACTGGGTAATGCAATAGGTGATAAAATAATGGTTATATTTTCATGATTCTATCACTTCTAACCAAGCTTAGTGTCTTGATCACTATTGAGGTTGGGTTTTTTCTTGTGGGGCACACCCATGAAGACATAGGTGGAGCCTATTAGAGAATGTCTTCCAACTTGAAAAATAAAGATATATATTGATCCGGATTTTATGAGTAGAACAAAATGAATACATATTATTATTAAAATATGTTTAACACAGAATAATAGATATATAGTAAAACTGGTTTCTATTCAATAAGGAAATAAACCAAAACTATAAAATGCATCGGAAAACAAGCTTGCTAGAATGGTAGTGGCTTATCTCCGAGAAGAGATGTGACGACTGCTCTCATTCTCTAGAAGATGTGTACAATGAGGATCTAAGGCATTTTTAAAATAAAAAGGAATGCCAAAAACCATAGACATCCAAAAACCTAACCCTAGGGGAAGAAGTGCCAAAATTCATGTGGGCCCCGTTGGAGTAAGTTAGTACATCAACTTCTCGGGGTCGTAACTTTTGCATACGATCTCTGTTTTAGACACGCAATAGCTCGTTGGAAAGGTCTATTTGAGGACTACACATTTTTCCATTAGAATCTAACCTAGTCTATAGTTTGACTGTGGTGATCCTTGAAAACGTTGTTTAGGGCCTCAAAACAACCCTAGAATTGAAGGACCCGAAAACTAGGACAAAACTGCCAAACTGGAAAAATTCCAAAATGAGCCAGTTGGAATAGGTGGGAGGCCACCAAAATCCATTTGGATCATATATTCTTTACATGAGACTATGGATACATACGATACAATTGAATAAAAAAGGGTGCTCCAACTTACACTAATTGATAAGGTGTATGAATTCAAAAAATTGGATTTAGGTGGATATAAATGGCCAACCACCTCTTCCACTAACTCAAAACGATTCTCCATATTGGAAGTATTATTATTATTTTTTAGGATTTTTTGGGTCCTAAACGTTCTATGTTGTTTTGAGGCCCTAAACATTGTTTTCTTGGAAATTCCAGATCTTAGGTTTTCCTTTAACACAGTGAGGCCATGTTGCAATATAGTAGTCCTTAGTTGTAGCCTTCAAACAAGATACTATTTGCACCAAACAAATATTGTATGTAATATTGGTGCCCAAGAAGTTGAGGTAGAAACTAACCACCTCGGTCCCAAAAACACCTTTTTGGTACTTCACCTCCTGGTGTTAGGGTTTTGGACCTTTAGGCTTCTTGTTTTGTGTTAAAATGTCATCCTTTTAGCCTCTTGTATTATATTTTTGTGAATGAGTGTAGCCTCTCTCTCTCTCTCTCTCTCTCTCTCCAAAGATAAGCTACCACCATTCTAGCCAGATTGTGTTCTATAGTATTCCACTATTTTGTTAATTAGTAGAAGTTGGTTTTCACTATATTAATGTGCTCTTTTATATATTTGTGCACATGTTTCATTTTGTTTCCTATACAATCTAGATAAGTGGAATTCGCGAAATATTATCCTTATTTTTTCCTGGGTGCACATCCCCGATGAGGTCAGTGTATATAGGTTTGGGTCTTAAGCTAGTTTCGCTAGGAGATGACTGCTCTTTCCAACCCAAGTGGCCTCCCATGGTAGGGGAAAATATAGATGAATGAGTGAGATATCCTATGAAAAATTTTCTTGAGGAATCCCTCACATGATAGAGGAATTATATGATGGATAACTTTTCCTAGATCCTTCAATGATTGTTGATGATAGGAGAGACACCTTCAACAAGTAACCATTTCATAGATGCGACACCCTTCAAGGTGCAAGTTAGTTTTGATATCCTTTTATTTGAAGGCTAGATATATGTATATTCTTTGGATAAATAGTTAAATCTATTAGAGGGTTATTACTCTATTCAAAATTTATACGACAATGAAAATATCACCTTCACACCCCTTAAATCCCTTCTCCATGTCAAAGATTGGTGGGAAAGTTACTAGGAGAGACATAATGAATATGAGTCTATAACATTCAGGACATGACCCACTTGGGTGGCCTTTGTTGATGCCCTCATGAAGGAATTCTAGCCTATTGGTAGATATGATGACCAATACATGAGATGGATGACTCTGTGTCAAGAAAGAGACCATATAATGTTGGATTACAACAACATATTCCATACCTTGCACTCAAAGTTGGGTATCAAAGAATCTAAGTGGAACTTGGTTTTGAAGTACCAGAATGGCCTCTAGAGGTACATCCAAGAAAATATAGATTTTTTGGACATCTTCTCATTGAGAGTCACTTATTTCTATCTTGTCAAAATCAAGCATAAATTTAGGCAATGGAATAAGAGGGAGTTTGGGTTTGCAAATCCACCACAAAAGAAATATGGTAAAGGTGGCCCTAACTCATAGAATAAGGGAAATAGTAGGGAGAGCCAATCTTGATACAACTATCCCAGGCCATAGATAAAGGAGGATAATGAGTAGTTGAAGAACACTAGAAAGTGGTGTGAGTTCTATTATCCTCCACTTTTAGAGATAACTGAGGAGATTATGTCTCGAGGTCCATAAGTCTTAGACATGGAGTACCGAGAGCCATATAGACTTGAGCATGGCCCTGGAGGGCCCATATTTTCTCCCTTTCAACAACTTCACTTTGTCAGCAACAACAACATCCATCACCTCATCTTGGTCCTATATCATAGATGGTTCTTGCTCCATGATGTAATGAGTCTAGGTATCATGGTATGTGTCACTTTGATCCTCAAAACCTTTAAATATGTGCATTTAATTCCTTTCGTTTCTAATGGGTTCTTGGATCTTATACTTATCCACTTGATCATGCTTGGGGGGAATGATAGGATGCCCAAGTAATCCTTTGACCATAGGTTTTGAGTTGCCACTGGGGGGTTTCATGAAAATTCATTGTCTGCTCCTGTCATACTTATCACTTTCCATCTTACTTCCTTCTCTTTCATCCCATCACATTGGTCTGGGCATTGGGTTGGCCAATTGTTTAAGGGTTGCACCTTGCCTTGTGGGAAGAAGGGGATAAAGGCCCAGAAGTTAAAAGAAAGATGGAAAAAAGATAAAATCCTAGAAATAAAACCTCAAGATGCTTTGCCTAAGGATCCCCGAGAAAGCAGTAAAAATCTTCTCAGCAAGAAACAAGAGGGACCTATAATAAATAATAAAACAAGACCTAGTTAGAGGATAGGGGGTCCCATCACGAGCAAACCTATTAGGTCCATGGGTATCTAGTGATATGACACTACTAGAATTTGGTTACCATGTCAAGGTAGTGGCTCTTGGTTGCATGGCCAAGAGAAAGGGGTTTTCATCATGAGCCAACCTTCTCATTTCTGTGAAATTTCTTGTGGGTAACATTGCCAACACTAATCAGCACACTAGAGTAGTGTCTCCTGATTAGCTTCTTGAAAGAAAAAGCATTAAAGAAATAAGAATAAAAGGCATGAATGGGCTTGGAAACATTTGTATCCAGGACAAGTGCAACTCACCTTCTACAAAGGGACCCACAGGTAAGCCTTGCATTTCCTTGCTATCACTGCACCCATTGTCAGGACATCCCTTATTCACCTAATACATTTAATATGACTTGGATTTGATCTCTTCTGGAAACATCCCATTTCTAGTGGAAACTAGCCCAATAGGATGCCCTATCACTTCCTCCAAACTTGCCTTGCAGATTTGTATAATGTCTTTGAGCACTTGACTGGGTAAAAGGGGTTTTATACAGATGTTTAATAAAATTGATGATTGGATGTGATTGACATTGCTATGATCCTTGTGACTTATGAGCCCATGGAGGGTGTATATGTTGATGTGCAGGATCATACCTGATGGACATGTACCATATTGGATAGGTACACATAGGGATATGATTAGTCCAGACCTCCATGGGGTTGAAGATCCCACCAGATGGATGTTGAGAACCCATCATGGGGCAGAGACAGGACATAGGGGTTTTCACTGGAGAAAAGAAGGCCATAGAGGCACCCTGGTAGATCCTTACCTATGGGGTTTGTGCCCTCTCCCATTGGAAAGTTGACCTTGGAAAGCCCATGATGTTACCAGGATGGAAATGATGCCATCCAACATTGTGGACATTTTGGCAAGCAATCATGGCAGTTACGGCACATGTGGCAGCTTGTAGAGGCCCAATGAGGGATAGCGTTTTTCTCTAGGAGGCCTATGCTTCCCTAAAAAGGGATAACATCACCCTATAAGGGGCATGACGTCTTCACTTTTGCTTGATTAGGGCTTCATTATGACATTTTAATGTAAAACAATATTATTTGATATTTTGGGCTTGTCGGCCTTTTGGTGACCTAATTTTTAATTGAGGTCATTGATACTATATAAATTGAGAGATAAAATTGTCATTTTGGATGATCATATTTCACTCACCACTTGGTGAGGGCTGAAATTTTCAACCCTCTTAGGGTTATTGGCTGAAATTGGGGTGCACTTGTTGAAGGAGACTTCTTTTGGTGATTTTTTGGCATTTATCTTGGTGGAAGGTTTACAACTAGGGTTTGTCTATATGAATGCTTGGTGTATGTACGTAAATTTATGCAAAACACTTCTTTATTGAATGGTTATGGTATTGTTTACTTTCACTTTGTTATTATAATTTGTTGGATTAAACCCTAGGTGACAAGCACATGTTGGTGTCCTTGTCTCATGTCCCTACTAAGTTAATGAGACATTTGATTTTGTTGAAGTTAGATATATCCTTGCCATAGAAACACTCTAATCCTATTCTTCTATCCTAGTTGGTTTTTATCTTGTCTTTGAGCTAAGGAAGGAGAAAACACACTAAGGACTAGGGTTTCTACACCTTAGTGAGCCATTTTCCCTAGGTTTTTATTGATGAAGCCTTGCCTTGGAAACACTTCATCATCAAACTGTCTTTTCCTTAGCCATAACATCTATCACTAAAGCTAACCTTTTTATTTTTGTCAATGAGCTGGAGAAGGAGGAGAAAGCACTAAGGCCTAGGGTTTCTACACCTTAGTGAGCCTTTCTCCCCTTCTCCCCTAGGGTTTCATTATGGAGGCCTTGCTTTAGCAACACCTCAACATTTAACCCTCTTGTCTTCAGCCGCATCATTTCTTTCTCATGTTAGCCGTTTAAATTTTTCTTTTGAGCTAGAAAAGGAGGAAGACACAGTAAGGCATATGTGATCTACACCTTAGTGAGCCATCTCCCTTAGGGTTTGACTTGTTGAAACCTTTCTTTAGGAACACTTCAACAACAAACCCTCTTGTCCCTAGCCCTATCACTACCATCATGATGCTTCAACATTTGTAGCCCTTTTTTATTCCATTTTCCCTAATAAAGCACTGATCTAAGACCTCCATTGTTTGAGTACCCTTGATCACATACAACTTCTAAACATTCTTGAAAAAATCATTAACTACTTGTAACCCTAGCTTAGACTAAAATTTAGTAACCCTATTGTTGTTGTCATCTATTAATGCTATAAACATCTCTATGCAACATTTATTTTATCTTTAAAGCAATTGAATGATTGGCTAAGGCATTGCTTCTAATGTTGATATTGTTACATTGATTACCATTAGCATTTATTGTGAAGTGACATATTACAATCATTTCCATTTTTACATCGTTGACTTGCTTCATTAATATTTTTTATCAATTGCTTTATATCAGAAGTCCATGATCATATGAAGTACTAACCAAGAAAGTGATCTTGCATATGAATAATTTCTTTGTTGATTTGTCTTGGGCAGGCACACTGTTTGGTTATTACTTATCTTTATTGGATGATTAGTCGGGACTTTCTATCAGTGATGACTTGTGCGGGGGGAATTATCACTTAGCCTTTTAAGACCTTTCCTTTTCAAAACCCCAGGTCACCGGGGATGTCTCCCCTGGGCCTTACCTCCCTAAACAGAAAGAGCTATCCTATTGACGTGACAGTGGTAGGATAGTCTCAGTTACGCCATTTTTTCTTCCTTTCATCCCTCTTTTACTTTAACTACAAACTGTGCAATAACAAGTTCCACAAAATACCTTTTGAGAAAACTGGTGAATACCACTCGAAACAATCATTATTGGTTGAACTTAAAGAAAAAGAGTCAGATCCTGAATTGGACTTTGATTTAGAACAATACAAGGAAAATAAGATCATCGATGTAGAACCTAGTGTTACCATTGTAGCCATAAAGATCCAATCATATGAGTCAAAGGAGGTCAAGGAGGGGGAGCACCTCTTCCATTCACATATGTGGGTAAAGTGGCCCCACTACATTCCATTGTTGACAATGGGAGCTAGAAGAACTTGATCTTAGTCAAGGTCATCAAGAGATTGAAGTTTCTAATGATGCCATACCCCCAACCATACACCATTGGTTAGTTGATATAAGATAAGACCTTCGTGTCATCCAACAATGTCACTTGTCCTACGACATCAATACCTTCAAATATGAGTACCACGTGATGTTTCCCAACTCGAAGTTTGTGAAGTTTGGAAACACCATGTTGTTTATGAGTCTTCACCCCATAGTGGCATTGCTACTTTGGGAGGTCATCCCTATAGGGTACCAGAGGTGGTTCTGACTACTACAATTTCATTGCTCTTGGAAAAACAATGTCAAAATGTAATATCTCAAACTACAAAGTTTGTCCTCTTCATGGTTTTGTTAGAAGGTGAACGAAAGGTCACCATGAACACCATAGCTTCAACACAGGGTATCTATACTCAGTAAAATAAGGTGGACGAGGTTGTATAGGAATATAGAGACATATTTTCCTAAATTATAGGGGTTCCTCTACACTTTTAGGTCAAACATCCCATTGACTTGATACCTGGTGCTCCTTTACCCAATGGTCCAATATACATATGCTCATTCTGGAAAATGAGGAAATAAAGTGTCAAATTCACAATCTCATCCAAAAGGGCCACATTCAACCGATCTCCTTGCCTTGTGGGAACCCAATTGTGTTGGTGTATAAGAAATATGGCACATGGTGACCCTATATTGATTATAGAGCCCTGAACAAAATCACAACCAAGAACCAATACCTGATCCCCCAGATTGACGATCTTCTTGATAATATTAAGGGTGCCAAGTTATTTAGTAAGATTTATTTCAAGTCAAGATACCACCAAGTTTTTATAGAAAAAACTAATATATGGAAGATAACCTTCAAATCTAAAGCTGACATTTTTTAGTGGTTGGTCATGCCTGTTGGCTTGAATAATTCTCTTACCAAATTGGCGAGGATGATGGATGATATCTTGCAGCCATTCACAAACTCTTTTATCATCATATATTTGGATGACATCCTCATCTTTAGCCAGACCTAGGAAGAACATCTGCAACACCTTGTGGCAACACAAGGTATATGCCAATATAAAGAAATGCTCATTTGGCATGAAGATAATTCAATACTTATGATACATTGTGGATGAACATGGGGTACATGCGGATCCAACCAAGATCCAAGTCATTCTCGATTGGCTAACCCCAGCAACTCTGAAAAAGCTTCGCAACTTCTTGGTTCTCACACAATTCTACCATGGTATTCCCCATGTAACCTTTCCCCAGCGTTCCATTATTATACAATCTATGTGCTCAAATGTTCTTTCGAACTCCTTGGTATCGAACCCTTCTAAACAACCAACGTGTTTGGGCATTCTAAACTTGTCAACCATTAATGAAATCCTAGGTACAAGGTCTTGTCCATGTTGGTCCATTCTAAACATGCCAGCCATTAATGAAAATCCTAGGTACAAGGTCTCATCCCTTGGTTAGTAGCATGTGTGATAAAAGTAATTTAAATATTATGAAAAAATAATTATTTTGTTAAGCATATGTACAACATTATGAAACAAGAAAAATATTTATAGTCAAAGGGAAAATAATAAATGGTCAACATGAATGGAATGTTATAGTCCTAGCCTTATTCTTGGCCTTTTGCTATGACTAATAATAAGACTTTTTAATTATTCTAATATGAATATATTTAACCATAAAACAAATAAAACAATATAAAAATAAAATAAAATAATTTTTCTTTTTCTAAATTTAGCTTCACAATATATTCCAACATAGAATTGTAGAGGATCTCGATACATTATCAATGACATTCATATATTTTCAATATTGAAGGATTCCCAATACTACCCTAACCTCCCTACCTTAAGCTACCTATGAATGAATTAATTCTTTTATGAGGGAGGTTTAATTCCGAATCTTGGTCGTACCAGGACACAAAAATCAAATTTCTTCCAAACTCTGTAACTTATTTAGCATACCAAAACCATGGAAGCCTTACCAATGTTGCCCAAGGATGAGGATTTTCTTCAGTTAAAACACGGTATGTAGACTCATGAGGCATCCCACTCAATCCTCTGTCATTCATTGGCCATGGGTGGAGTCCTCTACTACAGCTTCTCACATGGGTGTTTTGGTCCCATATCCTTCTTGAGTTTCTCATGACCAACATTAGCACACTCCATAGTATTTATAGTCCTATATTTATTTTATATTTATTTATTTTTATTTATTTTCTTCCATCCTCATTTCCTCTCTCAGGAAATAAAGTTTTTTTTTTATTTGGATTACAGGAGACTGACATGTTATTTCTAGACACTTATTGAGTTAAGACCCTAAAGTACATCTTGTTTATATTAATATAGTTTATCATGATGTAGATTAATAGATCGATGATGTCCATATAATGGAGTTAGTTATTAAGAGGATGACAAGGTTTCATGGTCAAAGGTTTCATCAATCAAGTGGAACTTTAAATCCTAGAAAAAATTGAATTAGATGTGGGGAATGATTTTAGGGTGTGTGCACAAAGTTGGTGGACGCAAAAGTGGTAAGGGGGTCAACATGAATGAGAACTTGCAGGAGCATGTGCATGTACCTAGAAACCTGCACGTGTATCTGATGTTAGAGGTTAAAAAAATCTCTAAAGTCCAGTTATTGTGCCACATAGGCATGTTGGTAGGAATGTGTGTGTTTTCTTAAGGATCCGTGTGTATTTTTCTAGGAACGTGCATGCATTCATGTTTGAACACTCTTTAAGGGAGTGAATATGCGTTTTGTGACCATTTGTACACCATGCCTCGTGATTTTCTCTATTTGAGTAGGTAAAGAGGAGAATTAGATAAGGATTAAAGCCCACAACCTTTCCATTGTGTCCAACTCTACCCCGATATGCTTGATTTTTTGTCATTTCTTTTGTTATCTTTTTCTCTTCTCTTGGATTCGTAAGAATACAAAACAATTTTTCATGGGTTATGGATGTAAGTTCCAATGGCATTGAAAACTTATTAGCAAGGTTCAGTACAAATGTGTGGCTCAATCACAATTTTGAAGAACACAATAAAAACTAATTGATACACATATTTAATACTTGTATATAAATCTCTCAACAATTCACTAATCGTTTTTCTTTCTTTTACACATAGTTTTTCTTTCTTTTACACAAAACTATGTTAATGATTTTGTTGGGATAAAATGAAATTGATCTTTGTAATACCTTTGTCACAAGTCTTGTTATTAAATTGTCCTATACAATTGCAAAAAATATTATTAAAATGGAACCTGGCATATCTCCTCCAAACCTGCACACAAAACTGGGTGTTGTAGTGCGCACATGTGCTGCTCTGCAATTCTGAGACTCCCTGCCAGAAAGAAGACTAGCCTCCTGTATTTATAGTAATTATGGCTAACTGTTTGGGCTGAATTCTCATTCTGGGTATCTTTCTGCTCATTATATTTTATTTCTTCTGGCCGACTTCTTCTCTCAGAGGCTAATAACCCAATACAAGTTATCTACTTGAGCTGACATGTCTTCTAGGGTTATTAGCCAACTCATTAGGGTTTCTTCTTACTTCCTGGAGTGTTCTATTCTCATCAGGTTTACACGTGGAGGTAGATACCTCCCAAAACTACCATAATATCAACACTCCCTCCTATCTAGGGAGGTATTACAAGTAATTGTCTTGAGCACAAAACATACCATTCACCCAGTAGCATCAACATAGTTGTCTAGACTATTTCATGACTAGATCATGAGCACCATCATCACCATCAATGTCATTAGCTGCATCATCTCTTGGAACCATACTCTATCTGAGTAATCATAAATGATGATCACTCCACAGAGTGACACAAGAGATATTCTTCTAATCTAGAAGAATAAATGTTCTGAACCATTTTCTGTTTGGGAAATCTTTGTTCATTGATTATCCATCTAGCCGATAATCATTTTCAACACTGTTGATGGTATTCAAGGCAATCAGAAAAATATCATTCAATAGAACACAACCGTGTCTATCAATAGTATTACACAACTACAATCCAATGGTACGCTACCATACCAAGTTGAACACATATACTTGATCATTAACGTATAGTCACAAATAGTGGAACACATCCACCACAATAGTATTCATCTACTGTCATACAATATTCATCATCTGATATTGACCTACATAGAAAAATGTTATGATATAAAATTGAATCATCTGGGCCATGCTTCCACTCACATCTGTGAGATCTTAGAAGAGCATCTGCCCTCAAAAAGTAAGACATCAATGATGAGATATCTAGACTATTCTTCTCAAACAAGGAAGAATAATTTTCCTGATTTATGAGCCTGGACCATTCCCCACCCTAGGCCATTCTTTCGACACTAAACAAAGTGCAACCTAGAGATAATGAGTTTTCCCTAAGGAATGTTTGTCCCTAATTGTTGAACCTGGACCATTCCCCACCCTGGGCCATTCCTTTGGCACTAAACAAAGTGCAACTTGGAGAGAATGAATCTTCCCTAAGGATTGATTGTCTAGACCGTTTCCCATGTTAACCACAAGAGGAAATGATTATCCTGCACCAACCTCCAAAATAGACAATTCCTTATGTTAACCACAATGAGAAATAGTTGTCTGGCGAGGCGGGCCAGTCTTCTTGAGTAACCCTCAAGAAGAGAGACTTCCCTAGACCACTTCCCATGTTAACCACAATGGAAAGTCACTGTCTATTGTACATCAACAATCCTGGATGATTTTCCGAACTGGAAAATGTCTGTCCATCAGAAATGTCAATCCACTTTCCGAACTTGAAAGAATCTGCTCATCTTGGACAATTTTTCGAACTGAAAAATGATTGTCCATCAATAATACATCAGTGCTCCCTCCCAACCTGGGAATCATCTCTTCCTTTTTCAATAAGGAAGTCATCTCCACGAGCTCCATCTTGAGTATGCAAACTCTTTCATCTTGGATAGAAGATTTACCAAAATGTCTGTTTATCTTCTCATCTGTGGAGATATGTATTGGATAACCACTTTTCTCCTTTCTGGACTTTATAACAAATAATGTAATGCTTGATTTAAAATGTACTTCGGTCTAGAACACTGGTTTTCTTTGAAGGATTCATGTAGCTCTGATAAATAAAGTATATCATTGTTGGAAAACTAGAACATATCCATGTGGCACTTCTTCTATCATCACGAGATCTGATCTTCTGAGTAACTATATTGATACAATATCTCTGTTATACAAGATCTTCAACATGCTTTTGTTGTGCACTGGAGGTTCTCCACCAAGTTATCTTCTTCCATCTTCATACATGGGTCTCTTTTTGGTATTCTTCAAAGTCTTGTGGTTTCTCTTCACACACTCTTTGTTCAACTTCTCTGGAGAACAGTCTTTGCATTTATCTAATTTAGAAATCCAACCCATGGATATTGCAGATGATATAAAGACTCATGTAGAGGTATGTTTGGTTTATTGGAACAAGTAATATTCATAGTGTTCTCCCTCCATCTGGGAGAACCTCTAGTTATATATCTTGCAATGCTTTCATATGTATACACTATTCTTCATCACAACTTTCAGTTCCTCTGCTTGATTGAGTTCATATCAGGTTGGTAATCTTGTGATTCTTAATACAATGACAGGTTTTTCTATCTTTTCTTTCTTTATTGGATTATTTCATGTTCTTCCTCATGTTTTTATTTAGCTCTTGGGTCCATGGATTTTCTTGTACATTCCATGCCCTAAGCATTCCACTTCTTCCTTTTATTATAGAATCATGGATGTGGATGGAAAACCACGGATACTTTAAGGCTTCTCTTCGAAGAAGACTTCTTCTAAGGTTGAACTAAGCACATACTTCTTTCCATGGATGCTACCATGGATATATACTTCATCATCTTCAATGGATCGTAGGATTAGCTCCCTCCTAATCCTTGCTTCATGTATGAATGCATTCTCTTCCTTTAGGTGATATATAATTGGCTCCCTCCATCTAGGAGAGTCCACGCTTTCGTTTGCATCCTTATTCCCTTCTGCAAAGTGTTATAAGTCTTTCTCCAATTTATTTCTGTCTTTGCTTCTTCTAAGTCTCTTCAGGATTGATCCTGATTTCGACTTATCTTGTAATAGATTCCACATGATTTGTTTGATGTATTTCATCCATTCATGTGTTTTATCTAACTTGTATAATGATAGCAATCCTTATCTTTTTGTTCTTCCATAGGTATAGTTCTTCTTGGAACACATTATCTTTTAAGAGATAGATATACAATATGTGTAGAGACTATGCAAACAAGATATGTACAAAAACTAAGAAGAGTATTGTTACATTCAGAAGAAGAAGTCTCTTTCATCATGCTTAATCTTCTTTGTAGGTTTCTTTTATTTGGCAACTGATGGTTCGCGTATCCTCTTCCTTTTCTTTAGCTCGGGACAATGATTCTTGTAGTGACCATACTTTTGACACTTGAAGCATTGTATTTCTAAAATGTCTTTCTCTTGATTTGGCTTCCTCCTTGATCCAAACTTCCTTTTGTTCTTGAAATTCTTGAATCTTGTTGTGAAGGCTTGATCAATGTACTTATTTTGGGGTTTCTCTTTTGCATTGATCCTGGATTATTCTTGAGCACAACAAGTCAAAGTTATTCAAATGTAGGATACTCCTTCCTTGTGTTCATGCTTGTGGCAAATGCATCCCATGTCTTGGGAAGACCATTAAGTACTATGTTTACAAATTCCTTCTCTGAAATGATCTCTTCAATAGATTGTATTTGATCTCTTAACTGAGAGATTCTCACAAAGTATGATGTTATGTTGTCATCATTATTCATCTTCATGTCACAGAGCTCATTCTTGAGACTCATGACTTGTCTAATGTTTCTGATTGAGAAGAGGGTATCAAGTGGTCTTTTACAGAGTCCACTATGATACTCATGCCATTGATGTCACCGTCTTTGAACTTCTCCATAACTACAATGTTTTGTGGTTCCTTCTCTTTTCCTTCTTCAAACATTGGTTCCATGATCTTTCCTTTCATGATATTCAATAGTTTATTCTTGGAAAGGATGAGGTCAATAATTGTCTTCCACACTCTGAAGTTAGAATCTCCATCTAAATTGTTCTCTGACTTCATAGAGTAAGTCATGGCTGCTTTGACTTGGTCAACCCTAGATTTGACCAAAAACTCAAACTTGACGTCTTGGCTTTCTGAGAGTACCAGGAGATGAACTAGGCTAGGGCACACTGATCTATCTGAAGATTAGGTCAATCCCTTCACTTAAGGTACCTCAATGAGAGGATTAGGGTTTCTACAACTGCACTTGCTAGTAACCCTAGAAACATTGCTTTGGTGACTGCTCCTGCTAGAAACCCTAGCGACAATTCTTCAATGAGCATAATATCCTTATGGCTATGTTTCCTTCCAGTGGTTAGACTGAATGAAGGAGGCGTGGGCCCATATCCTATTAGAATATAATGGATGTGCTCATTTTACCATTGACAATATCGTTATCGTCACCCAACCATAGGCTGAAGCCACCCTTCGAGCACCTTAACCTTGACAGAGAATCATTCCAGAAGAAAACCCTAGGCTAGATAGACAAACAAAGGGTAGCACACCTTTGTCCATGGATAGCGCACCAATAAGAGCTGATCAGATAGACCAAACCCTAACCAAGAGATAATCCAAGACAAACGCGATATGCTAGTTGCAACAGCTGCAATGGCAACTCTCCTCCAAACTTGCACACAAAACCGGGCACTACAGTACACACAAGTGATGCTCTGCAATTCTAAGACTGCCTGCTAGAAAGAAAACTGGCCTCCTATATTTATATTAATTATGGCTAACTGCCTGGGCCGACTTCTCATTATGAGTATCTGTCTATTGAGTATATTTTATTTCTTCTGGATGAATTCTTCTCTTCAAGGCTAATAACCTAATACAAGTTATCTACTTGAGCTGACATGTCTTCTAGGGTTATTAGCCAACTCATTAGGGTTTCTTCTTGCTTCCCGGAGTATTCTATTCTCATGAGGTTTACAGATGGAGGTAAATACCAACCGCAGATACCATAATATTAATAGGTCAAGGGTCTGCAGAGGACTGAGAACATGCTAGATGTGATCCCATGTTAGATCCTCATCCTCCCAAGCAATGACCTAACCCCCTTGCCCAACATCCTCCTCTTATAGAGGGATTGCAACAACTACAATTATCTCTATCTTACTTTACCAAGAGCCTAGTGGAACCTCATAACATTGCAACAATGAAAAAGTTCAAGGATAATGAAATAAATTCTATGAGTATCATATTGGACTCTGTAAAGGATCACTTGATACCCTACTTTTCTCATCTTGACTCATCCAAGAAGATGTACGATTCCCTAACTAACATTTTCTCTGTTAGAAATATTGGAAAAGTGACGAGTTTGAAGAATGAACTCTGTGACACAAAGATGTAAAAGGATGATATTATAGATTCATACTTTGTGAACATTTCTCATTTGAGAGATCAATTACAAGCTATTGGAGAAGCCATCCCAGAAAAAGAAGTTGTGAACATAACACCTAATGGTATTTCTAGATCATGGGATGGATTTTGTACAAGCATGAATACAAGGAAGGAGTTCCCAACATTAGAAGAACTATTTACCTATTGTGCACAAGAAGAGACAAGGTCAAACTCGAAAGGAAAATATTAGAAGGAAGAAGAGATGATTCGAGAAAGATGTTCAAGAGAGATGCCAAAAGTACAATGCTTTGAATGCCATGATTATG
>CBVK0100183342.1:0-12976 GCA_900067695.1 Picea abies
ATTTCATTATTACAAATATATAATTTATTACAAATATTTTCATTATATTTATATAAAATATCACTATAAAGCAAAAACTAAACTACACTAGATATTATTTTAAAAATTATTTAAGTAAAACAATTTAATACTACTTACTTTATAGTTGTGGATATGAAAAAAATTTAATGCATGTGTGTTTTTCTTCAAGCCCAAATTAAACATGAAAGTAAAATAAATCAATACCCTATCCATGGCAAGCATTTGCTCCAGTTTATTGTTTGTATCAACCAACCATATCATTGACTTTTATTGCATTTCCATATTACAAGAATAATACTATTTAACTCTTTCCAATTAAAACAAAAATAATGTTTCAAATTTTTGATATCCACAACTAACCAACTAAATCATTCACAACTAACCAACTAAATCATTCACTGTATTAAAATAAAATTTTGATATCTACAACCAACCATCTAAAGCATGTGATATATTAAAATAAAATGTTTATATCCACGATAAACCAACTATACCATACGATACATTTCAGTTTTATATATTTTAACAAAACTAATCACGTACAAGGAATTTACTCTACGTGTTACATCTTACCATAAGTGGTTTTTACCATTCATGTGACACAATATATTATGTCTGGGTGATGTTCCAAGATACATCGTTGTCCGAAAGGCATACCTCCTTTCACCACCATGATTCAAATTTCATGAAGGGTGTGTGAAATATCTACATGGAGCATTGCCTTTAGCCATTCAAAAATGAAATAATTTGTCATATGCAAAATGTGAAAAGATGCAAAATGTGAAAAGAGGAAAGGTATAAGTTAGAAAACTAATTATTATTTTATTTTTTTAAATATTTGTATATATAAATGTTTTTTCATGTTAATTTAATTTAGTTTAGGTGGTTGGGAGGAATAATTGTAATTTTTTCTATCTTAATTCAATTTTCATAAGTAACATATGTTGAGATCATAACAATTATATTGTTGTAATGGCCTAACTTCTTGTTATAATAATTTTTTTTTTTTTTCATTACATGTGGATCTATGATATAATTCAATTATAATATCATTAAATGATGATTTTAATATGTGGAGCCATTATATTTACACATGTCCTTTTAATAGAAGTATGTATGTATGTTAAACTTATCTTAACTTACTTATGGAAGTCCATTCACTTTATTTGATTTTTTTTTCAACAAAAACCTTGCAAGGAATCTTCTAGCACTTCTCATAATTTGGTAACCTAATATAAACATGTTGATGCTAAATACAATGTCTAACTCGGTATGGACATCAAGTGAGGTGTTCTATAGATACAACCATCATAAGGGATCAACCTTGAGACCTCTTACATGAAGCTCAAAACACTCAACCACTCAAACCAGGGCATTGCAATAATTTACTTAACTCTTATTCACTAGCATTCAAAATGTTATTAACTCAAACACATTTTCTAATGCATTACATGGTAACTAACAAATGGTTATACTATCGCTATACTATTATTGCATGTTGTGTCCCTTGAACTTAATTTACTCATTAGTCTCACACTCCCCATAAATGAAAAACTTGTTATTGAATACACCTAACATACTTCTCAATCACTCAAATACAAACTTACTCAATGAAATGAACAACTTGGTTCATACATCGAATATCTAAAATAAATGGGATAACATAAAATAATCCATACATATTAAATATAATGTATTGAACATGTAATATGAGAGATGATTTACAATGACTTACATGATGGTAAATATACATATTAACAGGTCAAGTGGTGAAAGGCATTATGAAGGGTTATTATTTTAGACAACCTGAGTGGGCCTAATGGTTAAGAACATGTGTTTCCTTCTAATATGTCGCAAGTTTAAATCCATAGGTGGGTAGGGTATGTATACCTCCGTAGACTTTAACGATCAAATCGTTGGGTGGAGGGGGTCCCTTGTCCCACAAAAAAGGGGGTCTCATACAACAATTTGGTGTCTGTCTTGGTCATGACCTTAAAATTAGATTATTATTATTATTATTATTATTATTATTATTATATGTGTTATTATATTTTTTGTTTATTACATTATGTGTCCCTCCAAAATGTTATTTTCTTTGTTTTGGCTTGTAATTCCTTCTCATGATTCTCTATTCTTGAAATTGTGATAGAAGACGACATGAGACAATATGAGTTATGAAGAGTTGAGCAAAAAGTTGTCATAAGGTGAAAGGGTCAAACCACCATAATTCATCTTTTTGCAAAATTTTGTGGTCACAACTTCTCTGATTTGAGATATGATAAGATTCCACATCTAATTTTCTCTTCAATATAATATGATATTCACTTAGTTCTCATATTGATTTTGCCTTTGGTTAGTTTTGTTGAATAATATGACAATTTTAAATTTAGGATGATGATAATGATTCTTTGTATCTTGTGTCTTTTTTTTTTAACCTTCATCTTTTGATGCTTTTGGTGATTTATTGGTTGATAATATTTGATCCATAAATGAGGGATTTATATCTCATTCACTTCACCAACATGAATCCTCCCATAATTTTAATGGGATCTTTGTTCTCAATGTTATGTAAAGATCTCTATCTTTAGAATGGATACAAGCTATCTATTCTTAATGTGGCCTACACACAATAACCATCTAACAATGCCAGTAATAAGAAACATTCTAAGTGCAAACTTCTCTATTTTTATCACTAGGTAGGAACACAAGTATTGGTTGTCCCTCTTTGATTCAAGACTTGATATCTTTCATGTTTGAAATGTTCCATTCTCAAGAACCAATTAAATGACATTCCCTTTGAATCCATTTTTGCTAGAACTTTGTTCATGGGTTTATATCCAATTGCTCGCATGTGTAATGTGTGGAAATAAATATCTTCTTATTGCTTGGTCTTATATCTTTAGGTTTTAACACCCCACCAAACTACTTATGCCCAAAGTAAACTCCAACGATCCACAATTATCAACAATCCAACAACAATGTAGCCAATCACTTTATCCTTAAATCCAAACCAATAGTAAGCACAACATATTGTTTTGAAAATGAGAAAGAAAAAGATTCAACTCATAATTTTAATAAAATGAAAAATTCACATATAGATACATGGTCTTCTCAAGTAAAATGAGTGCCAAGGATGAATATTTACTGGTAAACAACATATGGTTTGTAGAGCCTTCACAATGGATTGGTTTGATGCATTCAACACCCATCCTTCCACATTTCTTTGCTTGAATGTAATGACTAAGTAAATGCCAAAACACATTGACCAAGGTAGACAAGAGTTAGAGGAAGCAACAACTACTACCAAAGTGTAACACATGGACTTCCCCACTGAGCACACAACCCAAGGTAGCCAAGGATTCGCCTAGAAATCAATCATACAACCACTAGGAAATCATAGGTGGTCCTATTGAGCCATGTATAATTCATACAACCTGTATGACCACATGTGGTATAAACTTATAGCTAAATATTGTGTGCAAGCTAAAGTGGGATGTGTACGTTCTCGAGTACTTTCTCAGTGCTATATGGAAGTTAGTTTTTAAAAACAATGATCTCAAAGACAAAATGTTGGGTGTACTTTGGAATTAAATTTCCAAATGTAGAATTAAAAACTAAGCTAAATAACTACAAGTACACCTAGTTTCTAATGGACCTCGATATTAGAATACAAAAATAATGTATGGATGTGATTACAGAGTTGTTCTCTATCATAGACTGTCCATTGAAGACAAATTTATGAGTGAATATAATGTAATATAGTGGAATTTCTTCATTACAGACTTTGATCCAATTAATGAAATCATTTTAAACACATAGAAACACCAATAACTTGAGGATATGATTTAACACAAACACAACAAAATTCCATCACATAGAGACATCAAATTTCACATGGGGAAACCCGAAGGAAAAAAATCTAGTGTGGTGTTCTTTATTAGAAAATAGAGGATCTAAAGAAGAAGTAATGGAATATACCAATATTTTTTTGTAGAAATGATAGATTATGATAGTAATAAGTAATAGAATAACTAAAATACCACAAATATTTATACCTTTATTGATCCAATGAAAGAAAATTTCACTTGATTATTCAAGGGGAAAACATCTAGATGAACATAAATTGAATTACAACATACTTTACAAGACATCTCATTGGATTGCTTCTACTTCTTTATATAGTTATATTTACCTCCTAGGAACTTTCTAGTAGGAAGAACCTTCTAGTAATTCTTCTTACATTTATTGCTTTGATACTATATCTACTACATGGGCCTTATTTACTAGAGACGACCTCAATACATAGAAACCTATATCTAATTAAGGGGGTTAGGTTAGGACACTAACATTCCATCCTCGTCATAAAGAAGCATTGTCCTCAAGTCGAGAGATGAGGGAATTATTGAAGGATCTATGCTAGTTCCTATGTGCTAACCTTGGGTGGTGTATCATTCCACTATATGAGAACCTCCTCGATAATGTGCTATTGAAGAAACCACTTTATTTTTTCTAGGATGACCTCAAAATATAGCCAAGTCAAACCTTCTTCATCTATTCATGGAAGGCTAGTTTGAATATGAAAATTAGATCCAACGACTTTATTTAAGTAGGACACATGAAACATTGGATGGATTTTAGGGTGGCTAGGAAGCTTCGATTTGTAATTCACTGGAAAAATATGTTTAAGAACATTATAGGGGCCATGAAACTTGGGAGCCATATTATAGTGGTGGTTGTCTTTGAGTGAGGTCTTCTTATAAGGTTGCAGATGAAGTAACACCTTATCCCATTCTTCAAAATGGTATTATAAATTATGTTGATCATCCTAGTGCTTCATCCTATCCTGAACCATTAGCAAATAATCCTTGAGGGTTTGGCGAATATCGACCCATGATAAGATTTTTTTGTTTACCTCCTACATCTTAGAGACTCCTGGTAAGTAGGATAGTAATGATCGAGGATTTTTTCCATAGACAACCTAAAAGTGAGTCATTTGAGTGGTACCATGATAAGTTATACTTTACCACCATTCTACTACAGGTAACCATTGGACCCATTGAAATTGTCACTCTGAAGTAAAGAACCATAAATATGCCTCCAAGAACTTGTTAAAAAAAATAGTTTGACCATTAGTTTGGGGGTGCTATGTTGTGGTAAGATTCAATATTTTCCCCTAGAGAATAAGCAACTCTTGTTATAAATTGCTAATGAAAGTGGGGTCAGGGTCCATCCCAATATATTGTGGCATACCATGGAGTTTAAAGATATTATCCATGAATGCTTGAGCAACTGTACATGTTTTAAATGGGTTTTGTAGAGCACAAAAATGATCATATTTGGAAACGAAGTCAACCACAACCACGGTGATGGATTTATTGCCATATTTGCTTAACCCCAAAATGACTTCCATAGAAATGTCAGTCCATATAGCTAGCATAATTGATAAAGGTTGTATTTCTCTTAGAGGTTTCATTATCTATCCATTGTGTCATTGGTAAATGTCACATTCTACCACAAAGGTGTGGATTTCTTTCTTCACTAAGCCCCAAAATATGAGCATTTGATCCTTTCATATGTTTTATAAAATCCTAAATGACTTTATATGGGACAGGCATGTAGTTCAAATAAAAATCGTGATTTAAATGTAGATTAGTTGTTCAAATACATATTCCATTTATACCAAAGATCTTCATTTTTCCAAGTGTAACCCTAATATGCATGGGGTTCCATTTGAAGTTGTTGGATCATGCTAGATATTGTTATTTATTAACCATTCATTGCACAATCCAATCAACCATTGTTCTATGATGAAGAAGAGTGAAAAGAGGTCCCCTTCCTATTCATACCTCTAAGAGAGAGAATCATCTACCAAATTCTTCTTTCCCTTATTATAAATTATCTCATACTCATATCCAACATTTTGGTGACCAATTTTTTTTGTTCGGGGGAAGAAATCCTTTTCTATAGGAAATATTTTAGGTTATGGTGATCAATTTTAATCTGGAAACATTTCCATAGAAGGTATGGATGCAAGATATAAACAACATTCAATATAGCCATCATCTCCTTTTCATAAGCTGGTTTTCACAAGTTCCTCTCACATAATTGTTTGCTATAAAATCGAATGGTCATCCCTCTTGTGTGAGTATTGCTTTGATAAATTTACTTAAGGTGTCATATTCAAATATGAAGGTCTTATTGAAGTTTGGTAGAGTGAGTGTTGGGGTTGTACATATAACATTGTTCAAGTCCTAAAAGGCCATTTCATGGTGTCATTCCACCTAAAATCATTTTTTTGAAGAGAGGATGTGAGGGGAGACACAATCTTACCATAGTTCCTTACAAAATTTCTGTTATAATTAGTAAGACCAAGAAAAACTCTTAAACTTTTAAGATTTTTGGGGTAAGGAAAATACTTTGTCGCTTCAATTTTCTTTGGATCCACATGCACACCATCATGACTAACAATATGGTCGAAATATTCCTCTTTATAAACACAAAAAAAAACATTTGGACCTCTTGAGAAGTGGACAATGAAAAAAATTAGTTGTAAGATTTGATCCACATGGGTGACATGTCCAAGTTTTATTGTAGATCAAGATGTCATAAAAAAAGACACAGAAAATATCATGCATAAAGGGTTGAATTCTTTTTTTTGAGACTGTAGAAGGTGGAAGGTGCATTGAAAAGGCATTAATGAGTGTGAAAAGAAGTTCTAAAAATATTTACCTCCTTCATTAAATCTAGTGATAGCCTGAGTGGATATTGATTTTGGTGAAGAATTGAGAACCCTTGAGCTCATCCAAAAGGTCACCAATGAATGGAATGGGAAACTTGTCCTTAACTATTAGTTTTATAGAGATTAGAAGTTAGGAAACATGTACCAAGTTTCTTCTTTATTGAAGACAATGACAACTGGTGAAGAATACACTTGGTACTAGAGTGGATGACACTGGTGGCTAGAAACTCCTTAACTATATTCTCTATTTATTTTTTGGGGGAAAATTGATTGCGATATTAACATATATTGGGTGGGAGGCTATTTGGTATGAGTGGAATAAAATGATCATGCTCTCGTTATGAAGGTGGTAGTCCTTGGGAACGTACAAAGATGGAATGGTTTTTTGCCAAGACTAACTACATGTCAGGATGAATGGGTTTAGAAGGTGTATCAAAGGCTTGAATGGAATTGAATTGAGATATACTTCCTAATGTTGTTTTTTAATGATATTTTCCATATGGTGGGAGCTGATGATATCTAGAGATTCAAATATAATTACTTTGGAAGTGTAGTTATGCCCCTCCTACTATAAACTCATGTATAACCCACAAAAATCCATGGTGATGGGACCTAAAGTCAGTAACCATTCAACCCATAAGACAATGACACAACCAAACATGTGGATTTTGAAGGAATAAATCACCCATTTGTAGCATCACATTTTCACAACAACCACCACATTTCATAGAACCTCCATTAGTAATCATGATCTGGAAGTTTTTCATGGTATGGATGTAGCAATTTATTTCTTGGGATACACATTGATGAATTAATTTATGAGTGCTACCATTATCAATTAAGACAATGAATTTGTGATGATTGATGTAGCCAACCAATTTGAGGGTTTGAGGAGTAGAAATACCAATCAAGGCATGGAAAGAGATCTATGGTTACACATACTATGAAGCAAATGGGGAAATGTCTTCAATGGGTGGATGAAGAGTCTCCATAGGTATAGCTTTATCTTCATATTCAAAATTTTCCTCTGAAATGGAGATATAATTTTTTTCTCCTTACATTTATGACTAGGAAAATATTTATCATCACAGTTGTAGTAGAGACCTTTTAGTTGGCACTCTACAATTTCAGGTTGGGTTAGCTTGTGGATCTTGAGGGGTGGAGAGGACTAAGAAGTATTGGTAGGGGGGAATATTGGGATGGGGATAAGGAATGGATAATTCCTTTTTAATAGATATAAGAGAGAATACACCACACAAATTTATAAATAAACTCTTAAACAACAAATATATCCAATACATTCACTATAAACAACACAAAAATATAAAGATAAGAACCCTTAAGGTAGGATAAAACCATCAAATACTCATTATGTAAGGAATCACTCCTAGCCATGATTGATACAAGACAATAAAATTCAACAAACATCCAATACAATGATACGCATGTGTATTTATACTTTCCCATGAGTATTCTTATGGGTCTTATGCCAACTATCCCTTATTATTATATTTTTTCCTTTTAATTACACAGTGGGTCTATTTTGTTATTATGGCCACATTACATTCATTATCCCATTGGGATCCTCCCTAGGTAGCCCATATTATCCTCCCGAGGTACATTACATTCCATCCCTCTTGGCATGTTTCATCCTTGAAACATGGGAAGAAGCCATACAATATGACCCACTAAGCAATTCAATTAATTGGCACCATGCACGAGCATCCATCCATTGTAGTGAAATGTGGACATGGGGTCCAACTATGGCCTTTAATTGATCTTGATTTTGGTTTCTTCTCGGGATCCATTTCTTTATTATGCTATTATGATATCTCCATGCATTGGTTTTAGTCCTCCATGATCCTTCATATTGGTTTCCTCTTTGGTTCCATGTTTATCCATAGTAAGTTTGTGCATTCTCATGCCCTCTCCTTGATGATTGTTGTTCTCCACATTGTGTGGCTGGTGATGTACAACAACCTTAACTATTGATTATTCTTTCTTTGACTCTTCAACATGTGGTTCCATTGATACATTTAGCTCCTTAGATTCTTCTTCATTTGTATGTCCTTCTTAGAGATTTTCTTCATGTGCTTTGATATTCTCATCTTCTAATTCAACTTCAAAACATTTATCTAATGTGTCATTAGGTACTTTATATAGTTTCCCTATAATAACTTCTTCATGTGCTCTATTGAGCCCTTCCTTGACAGTAAGAGAAATATTTTGTAATGTATTTTTCTTTTTCTTATTCCAAAGCTTCAAAAACTTATTTTCAAATTAATATTGATTGTACTAACTGAGTCCGACTAAGCATATCCCAAAATAATGTTTTGGATGATTTATTTTATTAGATATTTTTTCGAGAGGAATTCACATATTGGGTTGGATTCTCCAAATTCTACATAGAAATCTTCATAAATCGATTTGAATCTTACCATCCTATTTTTTATTTCAAAGGTCAACATAAAGAGAATAAAATTCTCTCACTTTGTGCCCAATCACACTCCCACTTCATGCCCAAAAACGAGCTTGGAGGCCACTTGTAGTAAAACTTCAAAGATATAAGAAAGAATCCATCATAAATTTTCAGAAATAAATTCTTCAATACCAAAGATATCTAAGAAATTTACCATAAACAACACAAGAGTATAGAGATAAGAACCCTTAAGGTAGGGTAACACCATCAAATACTCCTTATGGAAGGAATCACTTCACTAGCCATGCTTGCTACAAGACAATACAATTCAACACAAATCCAATACAATGATACTCATGTGTATTTGTACTTTATCATGAGTATTTGTAGGAGTATTATGCCAATTGTCCCTTATTATTATATTATTTTATTTTAATTACATAGTGGGCCTATTCCATTATTATGGCCACATTACATTCATTATCCCCTTGGTTACATCCCTAGGCACCCCATAGTATACTCTTAAGGTATAGATTCATCCCTTTCCTTTTGGGATGGATGGTCCAACTATTGATAATCCACAGATTGTGAAGAAACGATCTGAGTTTCCATCGCAATGAGTTTGGACATCTAGTCGAGGAGTGAATCCAGGTTGGATAGCTTGTCATTGATGGCATAAATATTTCACTGACCATAGGGGTGGTCATGGTCTATCTTGCGTTGTAACTCATCACACAAAGTTTCCAAAGAGTATACTTTGGTGGATAAATGTATTCCTCGATTTATCCATAGATATGTGAATACATAAGAAAAAGGTTAACAGTGAGTGGTACCAAAGTGATCAAAACTACATTCTGTGTCTATTGAGATAATTTCATGGTAGTGGGGTGAGAGGGTCCACCAAAAATACTTACTAGAGAGTGGTACCATGATGATCACCTTGACACAAATATTTTAATGAGATAGGTCTCAAATAAGGGTGTAGGTAGGACCCATATTTTTCTTTTCTTCTATTCTTCTACTCCTATAGTAGTTGTACTACTGCATGAATATTACTACCTTGACAATATTCCCAAATTCTCAATACTGCAATTTTTATGTAGTAATTTTGTGGACTTGCAGGAAGGGACAAGGATTTCAATGTCCTAAGAGAAAGGGAGTGCCAAGTTTTATATCTCTCTAATATTAATGTAGGGTCCCACAATAGTACTCAACTCAATATCTTAGGGAACCGACTAAGGAGGCCAGAGTATACCCTTAGCCATACTACTCAATTACCAAGGTACTATAGAGTAATATTCTAAAGTGTTGTTCTTGGTGCATTATAACAACAATAAGGTTGAGTGGATTCTCTAAAGTAAGTTTTAGGTAACCTAAGGGACTTTTTATATATGTGAGAGTACATGGAAGGGAAATTATGTATGCTTGTGTTGTTTTATGTGGTACTACTTGAAGGGGTACCAATAGGGGTTACAAGTGTGTCCAACTAGGGGAAATCACTTGTATTTTCCATGAGTATTCTTTCCATAAAATAGATTTACCCACTAAACAACAAATCACCATGTTATTTATATATGTTGGAATACATATCTAATAGTCAAAATTCTCTAAAATATTGAATTGGTAAAGTGCTCTAGTACCACTTATGGTATTCTATATTAGAAAAATAGAGGATTTAGAAAAAAATGTAATAGAATATACAAATATTTATTGCAAAAATGATATTTTATAATAGAAATAAGAAATAGAAGACTAATAATACCACAAATATTTATACCTGTATTGATGAAAGAAATGTTTAATTTCCTATTTGAGGGGGGAACCTCTAGATGAATACAAATCCAATTACCATATACTTCACAAGAAATATCATTACATTGATTCTACTTATTTATATAGTTTTATCTACTTCCTAGGAAATTTCTAGTAGGTGGAACCTTCTAGTAAGCCTTCTTACAAATATTATTTTCACACTGTATCTACTAAATGGGCCTTATTTACTCTTCATGGCCTCAATACATAGAACCCTATCTATGTACTTAAGGGGGTCAAGGTAAGACCTTAACACCCAACATCAAATGGTTTCTTAGTTTTCATTTTGGCAATCATTGTTCTATGGCTCTATAGCCATTCACCAATTCAAAAAGGGTTTTATCCTTTGCATTCTCTCCTCTTGGACAAAAAATACCCTTTGAGAGTGAAATTCCAGGAAGAAATAGGGGGATTTTGGGTAATGAGAATACTAACAAGTCTGACCTCTCATTTCCCATTCTTCAATATTTTCTCTTCTATTTTCATTTTCTATTTTACTTAATTCTTGTTTTTCCTCTCTTTTGTCTCATTTACTTTTACATTTTCAATATCCTTAATGGTTTATCTAACCTTCATTAACTACAAAATTACATTTTCAATTACTCAGTCTTAAAACAATTCGCCTGTTTGGATCCATTTTAGATCACAACTCCCTAATAAGAAACCATTTGGTCTCCAAAATATTAGAGAAAACCAATATATATCAATGTGCCTTCTATTTACCTCTATGGAACATGGCTTTGAATCTTGATCTTGGCTATAGTTTTGAATATGGATTTATCTTTGGCTCATGGCTTTAGCTATTGACTCCTATTCTATCTACAACTCTAGATTCGGATCTTGTTTTTATTATTCCAACTATTACGTATTGTAGCTTCGAGAGGTATTCCCACTAGAGGCCAAGGTGCTAGGCATGTGTGAATTTTCATTGACACTAGTTTTGAATTTCGTTTTAGTGAAATTGGCTTAGAAATTAGGCTAGTGCCTCATGGGAAAGTTGATGGGATTTGTGGGTTTGTGTGGGGGTGCCACAACCACAAAGAGGAATAAAATATTCTACATAATTTTTGAGTTTAGGAAGGGATCCTAAACTTACTCATTGGACTCCTATGTAAATGAGAGATGTCATTGTGACATTAGATCATCATTGCGGAAGAATGGAGTTGGAATAAGTGAGTCTTTACTTGTGGTAAGGAAGATTGGTGATCTCATCTAGGAAAGTCTGCAAGGTGGAAAATTTGTCCTAGAGAAAGAAGGTGTGTTATAGTCCAAAAATGCCACATATGTGCATCCAAGACATTGACCCATCCATTTGCATACTTTGACAAAAATACTGTTGAGGCTTCCTTCTAAAAACCATTTTTTGGATAGTGTATGTGCCCTGATGCACTAATAGATTATGTACACACGCATATTGAATGCTAGGTTATCCCACATACATATGTGTGTTGGATTCTATTTAACCCTCGTTTACCTCCGAAAGTTGCAAAAAATATAAAATTGCACCGAATTCGACAGAGTTTACATGCTATGGAGGGTTTTCTAACAATTTTACCCCTTGTAGCTCGTCTCCAAATGGAATAACCATATTTTTCTCATATAAAAAGAGGTATTGTGGAGTCATTTAGAGACATGAACACAAGAATAAGAAAAATATGCCAAAATACATTCCCTTTCATCGCCCAATATTTGCATCTTGCTCTGAGTTTTAGCCTCAACTTTCCCCTCCAACCATTCTCCCTATGCAACCCTTCCTCCTTCCCTTGATGGTATGTTGGTTTTGAGAATCTAATGTGGGATTGATGCACTTGGAGCCATGACATAGGATCCCATACTTGGTTCGTATAGCGGTCGCAAGAAAAGGTTGCAACCTTTTTATCTTGAATTTGAATAAAAGAGATTATCTTTGTCCCAAAACCCTATGTTTACATGTTGTTAATTTGAGAATTTATATCTATATTTAGGATTTTAAAGTGATCATTAGA
>CBVK0100183347.1:0-24562 GCA_900067695.1 Picea abies
TTTCCCTAAAAATATGAATCCAATTTATATTGTCTCAACTAATCATACTTATAGTAAAATATTATCATTTTTATCACAACATAGTTCCATACTTTTCAAAAATCATAACTTTTAATGAATATAACACCAATATCAAAATCTCATCAATCAACCACTTGTAATGATGTCAACTAGAGTACCTTAAATGCAACCCCTAAAAGAACATGTATCTCTAGTTGACGTTCCAATTGTGAAATATTTTAAGATATACTTGAGAAATCACATGATACGTGATGGCGTGTATTACTAGATATTTTGAAAGTATTCCTAAATTGTTGTGTCCAATTAAACCTTTTGAATGTTTAGAGTGAAAAGTATTTTATAGTATTACTAAAGTTTGTACTCTTCTTAACCGGGGTAGGCACAAAAATGGTTCCATTGAAACATAGATCATATCATATCCAAGAATTAGATATTTGTTTGAAATATTCAAGAAGCCAATACTCATAGTGTTTTGAGATTTATCTGGTAGTTTATTTGGATTGAAAAATGTCCTTCAATATCATCTTCAAATCACAACAACTTTTACAACTATATTTCAATATATCTATTTTAATATTTAATAACTATTATAGTTGTAGATGAAACTTTAAAATAGGATAATATAATTTAACGCTATATTCAAAACTACAATACAATCAAACGAGAATAGTCATTAATATTAAAGCATGCATTTATTTTGTTTTGGTGAAAAAGTTTCACTTGTTTTCCTTTTCCAAATGAAATTTTGGAAAACACTTTTTATTTTGACTTATTATGAATTACTAGTATTACCATGAGGGATTTTGACTTATTATGTCTTACTAGTTTTACCATAAGGGATTTTGACTTATTATGACTTACTAGTTTTAGCATAAGGGAAAAGAGTTAAACCAACAATGACCTTTTAAATTGAAAAAGTACCCATCCCTTCAAATTTAATTCCCGTAGCTACATTGGAGTCCACTCATAATGCTCATCTTAGAGTAATACCATTGGAAGAAAAGAAACGCATAAAGGATACTGCCTATGTTGTAGGTAGCATTAGAGCCATTAATACTAGAGCATGCTATCTACCAACAGAAATACATGATGATCAAGAAGAGACTATGAATAAATTAATCAGTAGATTCAACATGGGTTAGCAGGAAGTAGTACGTTAGTTGTATTAGAGACTGGTATTTCCAGTTTCTCGTTGATGCATGAGCCTCTCTGTGAGTGCATTATTCCAGCCAACACTCTACAAGATACCAAGATTCCATCTTCAATCAAAATTCTATGCTGGTAGAGATGGAGAGTTTTGGTTAGGAGGATCATTACATGGTGTCCTCAATTAAATGGCTGGGATGCAATTAAGAGGAAATCAAATGAATAAATAAAACATGGCATAAATAACGTTGTCACCTAAGATTCAATCAACTATCAGTCACTGTCAGATAGTAATATTGCATTCAGTAAAATTAAATGCAGCTAGAAAGAAAACACTGTCCAATTCATTGTATATGAAATTCGTAGTGAGAAAACTCCGATATATAAAAACTGTGCATGGTGCCAACCGTGAATCTGAAATTATGCAAAGTGGAAATAAAATCATGGTTTAAGGGAACACAGGTATAAATTACAATTCATAACCCAGAGTAGAAAAATCGTTGTGGTTTAGCATGGTGGACGCTTTGACATTAACAACACAACACCCAAGAACAAAATTTACAGTGGTTTTTCACAAAATCGTGCTCAGATAAAGGGGAAAAATCGTGGAAATTAACATCACGTTTGTTGGATTTCATCAAACAAAACTGAGTTTACCATAAAAAAGGGTTTGCTGAGTTTTAGCACAACAAATTTCGCTGAGTAAATTCACCATCATTGTAACATATAATGTAGAGGAAAAACACATGCCAGAATTATGAAAACGCAGGGAAAAATTCACCTTAAAAACAGATTAAAATGCATATGGAAAATCCTTGTCAATGCAGAGCTATAAAAGAATAAAAATCAGTCCAGTGTGGCCCAAGGAAGAGTAAAACTTCATCATTAAGCAATAAATCGCAGAGTTAATAAATCGCAACAAGGTGCAAGACAATCACTCGACCAAGAACAACGGACAGGGGTAAACAGCTGGGATGAACTATCCTTCGCTCATCATCCATGCACAAAAAAGAAGGGCATTAGGATCTATAGGTCTATTAACACCGAAGTGATGACCGTCGATCCAACTCCTGGCTGACTGCTCAGGTGTGGACTAATGCTCTAGGGATGAGGATGAAAGATAAAGTGCAAACTCTTCAAATAATCAATAAAAAAAATAGAACAGTCAAGCAATCAAGGATCGGTGGCCAAGGTGATCAATCGATGCAGCGAGCGTAAAGCTATGATGAAGTTCTAAAAAAAAAAAGATAAGTAAAACAGTTTTCTTTACAAAATAAAAATACAGAAATGAAAGCGCAAGTTCAATCTTAATATACCATTCAAAATAAATGCATGCATACCGTAGCCCAAGGTGACAACTCCATGTCGTTGTCCCGCACTCTCTGTCCAGCTCCCGCTTGTCGACCGATGTGACTTCACCGGTACCTCCCAACCAATTCTAGGGGTACTCTTCTTCCCCCTTAGCCCCCCGAGCCACAAAGGGGCCACACACACTAAACCAGAGAACAACTAGCTCCAAGATCACCTCGCAAGGCTGAGCTACCACTCCTCACCGAGATGGGTATCCCAACTCCCACAAGATAAGTAAGTCAAGTCAAAAATTCTGCAACGTAATGTTACCCATCCTCGAAGAGATCCTTCCCCCTCCTCCTCCCTCATTTATATAGAGTTTCTAAGTGATTTCTTTCCCAATTTCCCATTTAATTTTATTGTTCAATAATTTAATTCAGAAAAATACTCCCCGTACACATGTCACCCATCCCCTTCGTTGCATTATAAATTAATTTCATTAATTATTTAATTACTCCTATTTCCCTCACCCACCTAAAATCATTCCTAGAATTACTCCTAGGTGTCCCCATATTCCCTTACACATTTTAATAGCTTACGCCCTTACTAATTTCCTAGTTGATTTCAATTTAGAAAGTTCTTAAAGGCAAGAATCCTTACTAAGTTAGTTACTTTGTTTTTTCTTTATGTTTCGCCGTTTTTTCCTTAGTTTCCTAATTCCTTTTTTAAGTTTCCCTCTTTTCCCTTTTTATCTAAAACTCAAATTAGCAAGTGTAGGAAATTACCTTTTACCCCTCTTTCCTTTTAATTAATAATTTTTAATTAGAATATGTAGAATAACAATCAATTCCCTTTTAAAATTTTAATCCCTCCATATCATTTGAGTTTAATAAATTAATTGAATTTCTTACCCCCTTCTCGTCACATGTGTAATGATTTATTATTATTGTTATTATTATTATTATTATTATTATTATTTACGACAAGTATCACTTAGACCTATATTTTAATTTCCAAGGCTGGGTGACATTTTATTAGGGAAATTGTTTTTAAATCTTTCTTATCACATTATTCGTTCTAAGTCCATATAGGTTTATTCACTTATTAGTTAACAACGTGACTTGCCCTTTAGGACGCACTAGGTTCTCCAAGGGTGCCACTCGCCTCATTCAGTTTCCCTTGCGCGACGTGCCCTTTAGGATGCACTACGTGCTCCAAGGGTGCCACTCGCCTCTTTCGATTTTTCTTGCGCGACGTGCCCTTCAGGATGCACTACGTGCTCCAAGGGTGCCACTCACCTCTTGAATTACTTGGTAGACATAAAAAATACCTAGATTCAATACTCCGCTAGGTGATCTTGTGGGAGACTAAGGGCCTCTAAGGAATAAGGCCCCTGCCTTATTGTGCACCCTTTAGAATCATCGTGAGTGAAAGTTGTAGTTTGCCCTCATAACATCGTGGGTATTCTCAAACTAGGTAATTGTTAACCTACAGTTCGAGCCACGACGGGAGTCCTAGAAGGCTATCGAAGGGTTGTTGTCCACAACTCTCCCTCAATGTCTCTAGTATTCGTGCACGACCCCTCTACTCCACATGTGAGTCTGGTTGGAAAGCTATTGTTAGCCTGCATCATCAACGAATCATGTCTGAAATAAAATCCTTAATCAGAACATCTAATCAGATGCACATATGTCATATATACAACAATCAAACCCCAATAGTCCACTCCCTGACTCGATCCAGAGTCCAAGGGTTTCATCGATGCCTCTGCATCCTCGAGGTCTGAAATCCTACACACTCAGGAGAACCGAGTCAATAGAACCTGTCTATATCAATAAAACAAAATAACATGTCATCATATCCATAATGCCTCATAATCATAATCAAATGCCCAATAGTATAATAATCTGGATCACTTGCAAGCAAGTGTCCTCAAAGAATAAGTTTGCTCAGTGTGAGCAAGAGCAAGATGTTACACAATACAACTTGGCTTTATGGAAACCAACCATTCCATGCCAATCAACAAGTCATAAGATCCTAAAGGAAGTATATTTAGAGTTGCTTGGGTGGACAACCCACTCAAAATGAATTGGCATGTTGGTATGACCTCTATCACTTTTCTTTTTGTTTCAGTGGCTAGTTGTACCAACCACGATTTAACATGTTTTACTTGTTGCAATTTAAATTTCTCGAAAATTTGAGGGGAAACATAACTTAGATTAGAACTAGGGTCAATTAAAATAGAAATTAGATGGTTGGAAATCATATCTTCCATCTCCACCATTGAATCTTGGTGATCAACTTGTCGATTATCCAGGGTTGCATAAATTTGTGGCATCATCCTAACCACATCATTGACTGTGGTATCTTCCTAGATGATGTAGATGCTCCTATTGTCTTGATGACTATGGGGGCAGTCTCTCAACAAATGTTCTTCTCCACATCCCCAACATTTCAATGGTTCTCTCCTTTTCTCATCAGTCTTTCCTGGGCCTGATCCAAAGGGTTTATTTCAATTTGGAGATGGAAAAGTCTGTTGATACAGACTTTTAGTAGGAAGGCTTATCTTAGATCCTTTCCCATGGTTCTTAAACCTTGAATGTTTAAACCCCTTCTTCTTGAATCCAAATTTTCTTTCCTTTTTCCGATCCTTATGAGGTTTTTCCTTGTGCTTGAATTGCTCATAGTAGTACCTTGCCTTCCTAATGGTGTATTCTAGGGTCTTGGGTTCATCAAGATCAATTATGTCTTGATAGGATTGGGGTAGCATGCTAATGAATCACTACACCTTCTCCTTTTCATCCTTGATGTAAGGCACATACCACAACAAATCAAGACATTTGTTCACATATTCATCAATGGTGAGCTATCCAAGTTTGAGTTCATAAAAATATTTAGTCCTTTCATCATAGTACCTTTCAGATAGGTACTTTTTCTTAAAATACTTTTCAAATTGTTTCCATGGCAAAACCTTCTCATGAATTCCTTTCACATTTGTAAGGTCCTCCCACCAGATGGAGGGCTTTCCATTCAAGTTAAAGATAATTATTCAAGACTTTAATTTCTCAGAGTAGTCATGGACTCTAAAGTACTTATTTAGGTCGAGTAGTGAAGATTCTACTTCTCCCCCCCTCTTAATCTCTCCATCGAAAGTGTGTGGTTTGGATTTCTTAAAATATTCAGGGTCATGGCTCTTGAAATGTTTCTACCTCTTTATTTTCCTATGAGAATGTAAAATAGTCTCACTACTAGACAATTCCTTAGAGTTGTGAGTTCCCTCACTAGAGGATTCTTCAGTTGAATCCTTGACATCAATGTGCATCTTGGATCCATGCTGGGCCTTCTTTGAGGTGCTTCTTCTTGTGTTGCCATTTTCAGGGCCATGCTTTTGTATCTCATGTGAAATTTGGGTTCCCTTAGTATTAGGTTTGTCCACATTATTGACCATAAATCCATGTTGTAGTTGCCTCTGTATGTCTGATAGGCTTTGCAACATGACTGCATTTATTTTAGTTTTCTTTTATTTTTTTCTCATGAGTATCTCATTGTCTGCTTTAAAGATTTGTAATTCCACCATAAGGATTTTTATAGTTTCAGCTAAATCTGGAGGGGTTTCCACCAACCTCCTCTCAACAAAATATTCTTCTCTATTGTGGGAGATTCCCCCCCACTCATGGTGTGTCACCATTATTTTCATTGTAGTTTTCATTGTTGTCCACCGACTGTTTAAGTGATGATAAAAACATTTTTTGTTAGTCAGCTATCCTCAAATTTTATGAACAACATAGGTAAAATTTGTTTGTAAGGTAAAATTAGCTTCAATATTCCACATATAACAACAATATGCAGTTCAGATTCAGAACATGTAAACAATAGAAGGTCTCACTCTCTTCAGTAGTAAAACTTAAGTAAGCTCTTACAGGTGGGTACAATAGAGTACCCTACCCCTTAAGGTTTTCTATAAAAGTTTGTTCTTCTCTTTCATGACCCCAAGTAGGCCAAGTGTTGTTTCCTGCTCTAATACCAATCTGTCACACACCTGACCCCCAAAGTAGCCTTTTAAGGGGTGGGGGTATAATTTTTTTTCTTTCCTACAACTCTCTGAATCATTGAATGCACACACCATCGTCATATGTTCACCGAGAGCTTTCCAATGACTGAAACCTTGCCCAAAATCGAGCTCTTGTTTGAAAGTTACAGCCTTTCAAAGTTTTTCAGGGCATCTTTGGCTAATGTTCATCCTCTTCACCATGTGGAATCCATGTGTCCTCACTCCTCCTGTACCATCGAAATGGCACTGTCGTGACCCAGTTCGCCACCCATGGTGGTGATGTGGCTGTTGATTGTAGGAAGTATCTCCCAGTCTCCACGGATACTGGGCCTTTGGTCCTTCGGCATTCATACATAGGTCTAAAACTTCCCCGATACCCAAATTCCTGAAGTCTCTCACCACTCTAGGATATATGGTGGAATACTATCCACCCTTAGATCTAACGGTTGGGATCTATTTGCACTTACCCATAGCCCAAACTTGACAAGGGGGAAGTGGGTCCCACCTTCACTTGTGTCCCATACCATGACGCCATGTGGACCTTCCTGGTCATGCCACCTCACCATGGAATATGTGGGCCCACCCAGTCAGGGCTTGATACTTTAGCGAGGGGATTTTGGTTCTTCGACGCTTCAACATTTTCCACACCCTCCTATATCCTCAAATCCACTGGAGCCCTGGAGCCCTGGAGTCCCGAAGTTTTCGAGTCGCATAGAGGGTCCCACACACATACTTAAATTAAGGTTAATCACGAGATTTATTTAATATTGATGCTTAATTAATCACCAGCCTTCAGGCCAAAGCCTAGGTTACACTTTACTGCAAACTCCCAAAGTCCTGAAGTCCTAGAATCCTCGAAGTTCCATGGACCGTCGATCTAAGATCCTTTGGGATCCCTCTCGACTGCTTGATTGAGGGTAGTGCAGGGATAGAATAAGCGAGAGTAATGACTGATAGCAAAAGGTAGGCACTCCCTCATGACCACTTCAACCGGTAATAATCCGGAAAGATTGGAAGGTTGGGATATTGCAAGAGTTGTGAAGTCACGGAGTCACAAACTCCTACCAGCCATTAAATCAAGTGGTAATTTTAGGTAGTATCCCCACCATTGAACCAATAAGAGGAAAAGGAAGAGGATCACGCCATTGATCTGTGATCGTGATCAATGGTGAAGGAAATACCGACGGTCAAAATATGGTAGGTGTTTAACGATAAGGTGGGTACCATGATACATGTACGAGACTGTCGGTTGCCGGTCAAACCATCCGATCACCGTTCCAACAGGTTTCCTTCGATGAAAAGTGGATGTTGTGAGGTTCCATCATCTCGAAGTCCTGAACCTTTGAAGTCCCAAATCTTGGAGGGCTTAGCTTCTTTTGGGTGTAGCCAAGGGTTCCAGGTCTTGATCATATGGGACTCGACAAGCCCCGAGAGCTACACTCTTGAATCGTATCCAAGACTTGGTTAAGCCCATGGAATTGAGCCTGTGGTCACTCGGAAGAATGGTTTGAGGGAAGCACCTTTTCCTACAAAAATCGAAATATATAGAAGGGAAGGAAATATCAAGGAATTGACAAGTTCGAGACCGTCCTGTAGAGTCTGTCTTGACTCTGGCTTTGTGGATTCGATCCCTGGATCAGTCCATTAGGCAAATTATCACATATACAGATTCAAACAGAGGCCAGCTCACCTTTTTCCTTGATTCCTTTCAAAACCCATTAATCACAGGTCTCCTTTGCTAAATATGATTATATAGGAAGCCATTAACAGAATATGAGATTTAATTTTTACTTCAAAACTCCCAGACCGCTTGATGCAGGAGCATCGGCAGCAGCAAGTGGGCGTAGAGGCGGAAGACAGTTGGGACAAGTGCCAACGCATTTTTCACATGTTGAAAGTGATTTTGAAAGTTTAAATGCGCAAATATTAAATAAAATAGTTAAGAGGAAGCGCACTTGTATGTTGTAAATAGATCATGAGGAATTTGCTCTCATTTGAAGTAGGTAGAGGCATTTATGTGTAGTAAATGTAAGTAGGTAGGTTTAAATTCTAGATTAGACATCTTAGAGCATAGGAGGGAAAACCGACTATAGACACCCTCACCTTTGTACCATTGAGGATAATTATCAATCGTATCATTAAGCACATTAGCATAGAGAAGAGGGGAGCTGTAGTAGAGAGTTGTAAGGAAGAACCCATGTACAGAATTTCTGAATTAATATATGAAGCTTTGATTCAGATTCACGACATTATGATGCTTTCTGTGTACACATGTTGAATGGTATGCTTATGGTTGTTTATTCTCTCTGTTATGAATTTGCTTTGATATTGTGTGAATGTATGATTCCATGTTAAATGTTGAAGTCTGAGAGAGGAAGTGAATGAGTTTCAATTGTTTCTCATCCTGAGTGAGAAGTTTCTGCAAAGAGTGTAGTGAAACATCTGCAAGAGGTGTGTTGATGGAGACTTAGAGTTTATCTCTGAAAGCTCATGAGGGATACTGTTGTTCTCATTCCCGCTGAAGTGTAGGTGAGGCACAAAATCAATGCAAAGTGTGCGTAGGCTGGTTGGAAATTCATTACTTAGCAACCAAGAGAAGGGTTGAAGGATTGTTGTTGCAGAGAAGTGCACAGAGTCGAGAGAATAAAATACATGGAAGTATTTGAAGGTTGCTGCAAGGAGTGCGTGCAAGAGTCTTCTTAAAGACTCGAGTTTGTAAGAAAAGCTCAGGAGGTTTAGTGCCTTTGAGATAACCAAAGGGGAGCCGAAGCAAATTCATTTTGCAGGAATTAGGTCCAGGCGAAGGAAGCTGGGTTTATTTCGCAGGAGTTATCAAGAAGTAGTGAGCGGTTGAAATTCTCTGTGGAGAATCCCTGAAACAATGAATATTGTCGAATCTCGAGGAGTTGCAGGGTGGTTAAAGGCGAGAAAGATTTCCACTCTAGGATCTAGAATCAACATGGGTCATTGATTGTGATTTACTGCAGCCGTCAGATCATTACGGCATTTTGGAAGTCAGGAGACGGAGGAGGCAACACTTTGGGAGCGAAAGTCCCGGAAACCCGAAAGAGAGACAAGTGGCAGGAGTCTGAGTTAGAAATAGGAAGTGGTTGAGTGGACAGGTGGCGTGTCCTCATCAAAAAGGCGGAGTCAATCCTTGTTGACTATTTCGTGGTTTGAAGGTTAGAGAATTGGGAGTTTTGCAGCTGGATTCACGAAATCGCGAAGTCCGAAATCCCGATGAAGTGAGAAGTCCATTGTGGGGCCAACATTTGATAGTGTGTCAGAATTTGACATTTTGGTATTATCGAGGACAAGTGATAGAAGTCCGTTGTGGGGCCAGGATTTGATAGTGTGTCGAAATTCAGAATTTTGGCATTTTCGAGGACAAGTGATCGGGGTTATTTGTCCCGAGATTCTCGAAATCGCGAGACCCGATAATAATTTCGGTGAATCGACATTTCGGGTTTCGGCAGTTGAAAAGTTGAGAACATCGGAAGGAGAAGTCGCGAAGTCCGAAGTTTCAAAATCACGAAAGGTGTGATCATATTGGGTGATCGAAAGATTTGGGTTGATGTTGTGTGTTTGATCACACGGGCACATCCATAAGGACCTATGGATACACTGTTGAGTGTGAAGGGTATTTCCTGAGGGGAATCCAAAGAGTCAATTAGACTCAAAGGGAAGATTAGAGCGATCCTGCATGGACCTTGAACCTGAGGGTTTGGGGGTCTGCACCAGTTATGGTATCAGAGCATAGAAAAAGTTCTTTGTTTTCTGTAACAAAGGAATAAAGAATATTTCTCAGCAATGCCGCCGAGAAAAAGAGATAGATCAATTCCTGATCCAGCAGTGGAAAGGGAAATGTGCTAACTACATGCCAGGCTTGATGCCATGGAGACAACACAGAGGTGCACAATCGACGCTGGGTATATCAGTGAGGCTGACAGTGAAAATGAAGCTGGACATGGAGAAGAATTCACAGTCAAGGATGCTGTAGACGAACGCCTGTTCAGGGCTATTGCAAGGATAGGTGCGAGGGAAAAAATGGAAATTCCCATGTATGAAGGAAACCTAGATGTTGAAGAGCTTCTAGATTGGATTAAAGCTCTGGATAAATATTTTGACTATGAGGATGTCGAGGAGGACATGAAAGTCAAACATGCGGTCACAAGACTTAAAGGGCATGCAACATTGTGGTGGGATGAACTACAAGCTGACAGACGTTGCAAAGGCAAGTAGAAAATCAAAAGTTGGGATAAAATGGTTGCAAAGATGAAGGCAAAATTCATACCCAAGGATTATCAAATCACTCTGTTTCGGAGATTGCAAAACTTGAGACAGAAGCTGATGTCAATAAAAGAGTATACTAAAGAATTCTACAAACTAAACATCAGAGAAGGTCATCGAGAAAGTGATGATGAAAAGGTTGCCAGGTACATGAATGGTATGAGATATGACATCCAAGATGAGATGAGCATGATGATCATTCAGACGGTAGAAGATACTTATCAGATGGCTCTGAAAGCTGAAGAAAAGCTGAGTCGAAAGCAAGTTCAAAGAGGCCGAGGAAGAATTCAGGCTAGAAGCAAGAAAATTGCCCAAGACAGAGCTCAGAACACTCAAGAAGAGGGAAAGAAACCTCAAATTCAACATGAGAAAGGGATAATTTCACAGAGAGGACAGTATGCCGATAGAAATACTTTTCCTCATACCAGGGGAAGAGGAAGAGGTAGAGGTGGAGAAATGAAATGCTTTACCTGTGGAAAAAATGGACACAAATCCTATGAATGTCCAGACAGAAAGAAAGAAGGAGGTGAAACTCACATTTCCGAAGCACAAGGATGGAATGTTGAGGCAAAAGATGCTGAGCGTGGAAGATCCTTGATGATGAAAAAAATTCTCTTAACACCAGAGAAGGAGGCGGAGAACCCAGTCCAAAGGAACAGAATTTTTTGGACTGCTTGCAAGACCAAAGATAGGGTATGCAAAGTCATTGTGGAGAGTGGTAGCATAGACAATCTCATTTCTATAGAGATGGTAGAAAAGCTAGAGCTGGAGACTATTGAACATCCAAGCCCATACAGAGTTTTGTGGCTTAAAAAAGGACATCAGGTAAATGTCACTAAACAATGTTTAGTTGAATTTAAAATAGGAGGATATAAGGATGAAATACTATGTGATGTCATTCCCATGGATGTTTGTCATCTATTGCTGGGTAGACCATGGCAATATGACAAAAATGTGATTCATGATGGGAGAAAGAACACATAGACCCTAGAGAAGAATGGGAGAACTCACGTGTTGTTACCAATTAAGGATAAAGAGATGAAACCTGAGGTAAGAAACACTATACTTCTCATGAGTGGGAAGGAACTTCTTAAGGAGGTTAAGAAGAAGGAAGATACACAATTAATTGTGGTCAGAAAGCCTATAATTGTTTTAACCAATACAAGAGTGGATGATTTACCTGAAGAAATCCAACAGCCACTAGAAGAGTTCACTGATATAGTAGTGGACGAAATACCTTGTTCGTTGCCACCCATCAGAAGTATAAGTCATCACATCGACCTTATACCTGGAGCTAGTTTACCAAACAAAGCAGTGTACAGATTGACACTGCAGGAGAATGAAGAGGTCAAAAGACAAGTCCAGGACTCAATGGACAAGGGATTGGTTAGAGAAAACTTGAGTCCATGTGTTGTTCCAACAGTGCTCAGCCCAAAGAAAGATGGAGGCTGGAGGATGTGCACAGACTCAAGGGAAATCAACAAGATTTCCATCATATATAGATTTCCATTACCAAGGATGGATGATTTGATGGATTGCTTGAGTGGAGCAATTTTTTTTTCAAAAATTGATTTGAAAAGCGGATATCATCAGTTTCGAATGAGAGAAGGAGATGAATGGAAGAAAACATTCAAGACGAATGAAGGATTGTATGAATGGCTTGTTATGCCATTTGGCTTAACAAATGTGCCTAGTACTTTCATGAGATTGATGAATGAAGTCCTGAAGGATTTCATAGGAAAATTTGTCATCGTATATCTTGATGATATATTGATTTTCAGCAAGACAGAAGCTGAACACTTGAAGCATTTAGTTACAGTGATAAGGAGATTACAGCAGGAAAAGTTGCTGGTAAATATGAGGAAATCAACATTTATGAGAACATAACTCATTTATTTGGGTTTTTTTATCTCTGCAAATGAGCTGAAAATGGATCCGGAGAAGGTGGATGCAATTAAGAATTGGCCATCACCGAAGAGTATATTTGAAGTTAGAAGCTTCCATGGATTGGCTAGTTTCTACAGGAAATTTATCTGAAATTTCAGTGAAATTAGCTCATCGATGATGGACACGGTGAAGAAAAGACATAAGAATTTTCACTGGACAGAAGAAGCAGAGAAAGGTTTCAACTTGCTGAAGAAGAGAATTACTGAACAACCAATTCTGGTGTTTCCAGATTTTAGTAAGACGTTCCAGGTCAAGTGTGACGCAAGTGGATATGCAATTGGAGTGGTCTTGAGCCAAGATGACAGACCGGTCGCATACTTAAGTGAGAAACTGAATGAAGCGAAGGTGAATTACTCCACATATGACAAGGAATTTTATGCGTTCATTCAAGCGCTGAAGAAGTGGAGACATTATTTGGTTCCTAAAAAGTTTGTTTTGTACAACGACAATCATGCTTTGCAATTCATGACTCAACAGGACAAGCTGAACCAGAAGCATGCAAAATGGGTTGAATATATGCAAAATTTTACTTTTGTAATTAAACATATTTCTGGAACTGCTAACAAAGTTGCTGATGCTTTGAGCAGGAAATGTTTGCTGGTACAGGAGTTCAAAGTCAAAACTCTGGGTTTTGATAATCTCAAGGACATGTATAGAGATGATCCAGATTTCAAAGAGGCGTATGAGGCATCTAAGAATCCAATTCTCAGGGACAGAAGTCAAAGGAATGAATATATGATCTAGGATGGATTATTATTCAGGGGAAATCAACTGTGTATTCCAAAATTCTCCATGAGGGAGAATCTGCTGAAAGAAAAACACAGTGGAGGATTGGCAGGACACTTCGGTCATGATAAGACGTTCTCGAAACTAAATAGCTTGTATTTTTGGCCAGGGATGAGGATAGATGTTAGAAGATTTGTGGACAGATGCAGAATTTGTCAGCACACAAAAGGAAGAAACCATAATACAGGGTTGTATCATCCGTTACCCATACCCGAGAGGCCGTGGGATGCAATGAGCATGAATTTTTTCTAGGGATACTAAGAACGCAACGAGGATTTGATTCCATCTTTGTACTAGTAGATAGATTTTCCAAAATGGCACATTTTATACCATGTCAGAAGACCATCGACACAACTCACATTGCGAACCTGCTTTTCAGAGAAGTTGTCAGACTTCACAACTTGCTAAGGAGTATTGTGTCTGATCGGGATACTAAGTTCATGGGACATTTCTGGAGGACTTTATGGAAAAAGATGGGGACAAATTTGTCATTTATCTTAGCTTATCATCCTCAGATGGATGGGCAAACATAAGTTGTGAATAGAAGCCTAGGAGATTTACTAAGGAGCCTAGTGACTGAACGCCACAGTCAGTGGGATCACATTCTACCATAGGCGGAATTTGCTTACAATGATTCAATTAACAGAAGCATAGGACATAGTCCATTTTAGATTGTTTATGGAATGCAGCCAAGAGGAGTTTCTGAATTGAAAGATTCAGAATAGACTGAATTCAGGAGTGCTAGTGTAGAGGATTTTTCAGAAGCGATGAAGGAGCTTCATAACCAAGTCAAGGAGCGATTGTAGAATTCGAGTGAAGAGTATAAACGTAGAGCAGATCAACACAGGTGAGAACTTTAGTTTGATGTTGGTGATCTGGTTCTTGCACAAATAAAGAAGGAAAGGTTCCCAAGGGGAACATATAAAAAACTGAAAATGAAAAATATTGGACCATGCAAAATTATGAAGAAATTTGGGGCGAACGCATATGAGATTGAATTACCCGATGGGATCGAAATTTCAACGATATTCATCATCTCAGATTTGTACCCCTACAGAGCTGAAGAAGTAGGAGCAGACAGTGAACAGATAGGGGTTCAGTGGACTAAACAAATGCCTGTAGCTGAAAAGTCACAGATGGAAAGGATACTTGACAAGAGAGTCAGCAAGAAGACCAAGAGGAAAGAGTATTTTGAGTACTTGGTCAAATGGAAGGGACATCCAGTTGAAGATGCCAGCTGGGAAAATGAAGCAGAGATTCAGAAGCATGGACAAACTGTGCAAGAGCTCATGAACAGGAGTCCATGAAAATTTTCAAGCAAAGTGGTATGATGCAGGAGCATCGCCAACAACAAGTGGGCGTAGAGGCAGAAGACAGCTAGGACAAGCGCCAATGCATTTTGCACATGTTGAAAGTGCTTTTGAAAGTTTAAATGCGCAAATATTAAATATAATAGTTAAGAGGAAGCACACTTGTATGTTGTAAACAGATCATGAGCGATTTGCTCTCATCTGAAGTAGGTAGAGGCATTTATGTGTAGTAAATGTAAGTAGGTAGATTTAAATTCCAGATTAGACATCTTAGAGCGTAGGAGGGAAAACTGATTATAGACACCCTCGCCTTTGTACCATTGAGGATAATTATCAATTGTATCATTAAGCACATTAGCATAGAGAAGAGGGGAGTTGTAGTAGAGAGTTGTAAGGAAGACCCCTTGTACAAAATTTCTGAATTAATATATGAAGTTTTGATTCAGATTCATGGCGTTAAGATGCTTTTTGTGTACACATGTTGAATGGTATGCTTATGGTTGTTTATTCTCTCTATTATGCATTTTATTTGATATTGTGTGAATGTATGATTCCATGTTAAATGTTGAAGTTTGAGAGAGGAAGTGAATGAGTTTCAATTGTTTCTCATCCTGAGTGAGAAGTTCCTGCAAGGAGTGCAGTGAAACGTCCACAAGAGGTGCATTGACAGAGACTCAGAGTTTATCTCTGAAAGCTCAGGAGGGATACCGTTGTTCTCATTCCCGCTGAACTGCAAGTGAGGCACAGAAGCCATGCAAGGTGTGCACAGGCTAGTTGGAAATTCATTACTTAGCAACCAAGAGAAGGGTTAAAGGATTGCTATTGCAAAGAAGTGCACAGAGTCGAGAGAATCAAATACATGGAAGTATTTGAAGGTTGTCACAAGGAGTGCACGCAAGAGTCTTCTTAAAGACTCAAGTTTGTAAGAAAATCTCAGGAGGGTTAGTGCCTTTGAGATAACCAAAGGGGAGCCGAAGCGAATTCGTTCTGCAGGAATCAGGTCCAGGCGAAGGAATCTAGGTTTATTTTTCAAGAGTTATCAAGAAGCAGTGAGCGGTTGAACTTCTCTGTGGAGAATCCTCGAAACAACGAAGATTGTCAGATATCGAGGAGTTGTAGGGTGGTTAAAGGCGAGCAAGATTTCCACTCTAGGATCCAGAATCAACGTGGGTCGTTGATCGTGATTTACACCAGTCGTCAGATCATTATGGCATTTCGGAAGTTGGGAGACAGAGGTGGCAAGACTTTGGGAGCGAAAGTCCTGGAAACCTGAAAGAGCGACGAGTGGCAGGAGTCTAAGTTAGAAATAGGAAGTGGTTTGGTGGACAGGTGGCGTGTCCTCATCAAAAAGACGGAGTCAATCCTTGTTGACTATTTCAGGGTTCATAGGTTAGAGAGTTGGGAGTTTTTCTGCTAGATTCACGAAATCACAAAGTACGAAATCCCGATGAAGTGAGAAGTCCATTGTGGGGCCAGCATTTGATAGTGTGTCGAAATTTGACATTTCGGCATTCGTGAGGACAAGTGATAGAAGTCCGTTGTGGGGCCAGCATTTGATAGTGTGTCGAAATTTGTCATTTTGGTATTTTCGAGGACAAGTGATCGGGGTTCTTTGTCCTGAGATTCCCGAACTCACGAGACCCGATAACAATTTCGACGAATCGACATTTCGGGTTTTGGCAGTTGAAAAGTCGAGAACCTCAGAAGGAGAAATTGCAAAGTATGAAGTTCCAAAATCATGAAAGGTGTGATCATATTGGGTGATCAGAAGATTTGGGTTGATGCTATGTGTTTGATCACGCAGGCACATCCATAAGGACCTGTGGATACAATGTTGAGTGTGAAGGGTATTTCCCGAGGGGAATCCAAAGAGTCAGTTAGACTCAAAGGGAATATTAGAGCGATCCTTCATAGACCTTGAACCTGAGGCTTTGGGGGTCTGCACCACCGCTAGGCCATCAGAACCACACAATCTACCATTCAACAAGATAAACAATCATGCCATCATCTATCTCAAGGAATTACATATTACAACAAAAAAATCAAGGTAAAATAAAAATTAGAGTCACACTTATTTGAAACTTTGGAATTTAGTTGGAAACTGCTAAAAGGGGTTCCCTTTTCCACCCAACCATAGGCATAGTTGTTCTTGGAGTATTCCTCAACTCACCACCCCTAGCTAGATCATGATTCCATGAGAGATATTCTGCTTGATCTAAGCAACAACAAGGGATAAAGGTTACTCTCCTTTTCCCACAAGAACCTGGAAGTTCAGTTTCCATCCACCAAGCAAGGGAGTCTGCTGTGATTTCTCACTTAATCAATGCCACTCAGTTTATCAACTTGATTAGAAAACATTGTCCAAGCACTCCTGTAACTAGAAACGTTTATTCACAATTCTCCTCCTTGGAACCAGAGAGCCTCGCACACTCTTCTTCTTCTCTATTGGTCCTCCCAACCATTCATGTGTATTACGACTGTGCTTCTCCCCTCTTCCCACAAGTTTTTTCTCTCTTTTCATGCCTTTACCAACAAGGTTTTGTGGGTTAGGTAAGGAATTTTTAGATGGTACTCTGCCCATTTCCCTCATTGAATCTTGAGGGAATACTTCCCAACTACCAGCCTGACTGGTAATTAAGTTTTCTCTGGGCTAGGATATTGTTTTGGAGCTAAAAATTTATATCCAGCAGGGTATCAACTTGGCAGGGGTCAAATCCCCATTACTGGTTCCCCTACCATTCCTTCTCATGCATCATGATATATATGGAAACCCTCTTTCAACAATCATACCACTAATTTTCTTTCATTTAATAAAAAAAATGTATACATTAATTTCTATGGCAGGGGTCATTGTCTGTCCAACATTCATATGGTAGATATTTCTATAGTTTTTTTCACAGTAATAATAATATTTACAATTTGGGGGAGTTCAAGTTACAACCTATTAAATGCCTCCAGATCTAACCCACTTATCTTTGCAACCTTAAAAAGTGCATTTCTCCAATTTTCAACTCTGATGTAGCTATAACATGATTGAGAGTAAAATGTAATCTTATTTTCAAGGTTGTTTAGTGCTTGACCATAGACTCCTTTGACTTGCTATACCCACCAATGCTTAGTGGGATTGAGGCACAGTGCATCCAAACACCAAATTGATTATGGATATCTCGCAAGTAGTCGTTGCTCCTTTGATCAAGAAGATTGAGACAATAGACTTGATATCTCCTAAAGTTATAATGTCCGATGCAGATGAGGTCTTTCATCTCACCCATGAAATTCATGACACCCTCAATGAGTCTAATAACCAATTCAAGGAGTTCCTTCAGGAGGTCATGAACATGGTTCCTTCCATTACATCAATCATTCCATGAGGAAATTGGCTCGAGGTCAAGCCAAATAATAGTGATGGTGATCCGGATTTATGTAGGAACACAATGAAATACAAAAATACACATAAACATAGAGATGCAACAGAAATAAGACTTCATTTCATTAATAACAAATGACTGAAATATGCTTACAGACAGAATGGAAATAAACTAGCTAGGGTGCTGGTAGCTTATCTCTGAGAAGAGATGTGGCTACTACTCGCATCCGTCAGAAGATGATTACAATGAGGCTCTAGAGGCCCTTTTACAATAGACGAGAATGCAAAAATTCATAAACATCCAAAAACCTAACCCTAGGAGATGAAGCGCCAAAAGTCATGTGTGGGCCCCGTTTGGGTAAGTTAGTACATCAACTTCCCGGGGTCATAACTTTTGCATACGATCTCCGTTTTAGGCGTGTGATAGCTCGTTGGAAAGGTATCATTGAGGAGATTCATTTTGGGGGCTTAATCATGCTTTCAACTATCATTGAGAACCTCTATCTCAAAAAACCTTCATTTAGGCCCTCAAAATGGCCCCAGAAGTTAAAACCTGCTAAAAATAGTAAATTGCCAAAATTGCCAGAAAACTGTTTTGAGCCTGTCGGAAAAGGTGGGTGGCCACCGATATCCACCTGGATCAGATGGGGGCCTATTGGCACCCAAATTTTTTGGTAAAGATTGTGCACACATTTCGGTTTTTTTGCGCACTCCAACATTTGTGTAGTGGATGACATAAGGTGCGCGCGCCAGTCTGAGTTTTGCTAATGCGTGTCAGTATGAGTTTTTCCAATGCGCATCAGTCTAATTTTTTTGATGCGCACCGTAAATTAAGAGGACACCAAATTAAGAAAATTAACCAGGATATGAAAACATGAAAGATATTGGTGCTGCAAATTTTATTTTGGGCATTGAAATTAAAATAAATCAATCAAACAAGACACATTGTTTGAACTAATATGTTGAGGCAATATGTGGAGGTTCAATGTGCAAGAATGTAAACCTATCAAGGTCCCTATTCCTGAAGGTGTAAATTTATCCACATATCGATGTACGAAGAAATAGGAATAGGAAGAGGAAGAGGACATGTCCCATGTTCTATATGCTAGTGCAGTAGGCAATTTGATGTGTGAAATGGTTTGTACTAGACTAGACATTCCACACATAATGGGAGTTTTGAGAAAGTATATGTAAAAATGAAGGAGAGAGCATTGGGCATCAATAAAGAGGGTTTCTAGGAATTTGCGTGTCATAACTACTTATGAATTATGTTACCAAGGAAGACTAGGATTGGATAGACTGTTGGACATACATGGCTTTGTTCATGCAGATTGGGTTGGATATTTGGATCACAAAATATCTACAAGTGGGTATGTGTTTAACCTATTTGGCACTCTCAACTACCGAATTTGAATACATGGTAGCCACTCATGCAATAAAGGAAGCAATATGGTTACAAAGGTTGTGTTTAGGTATTGGATTGGTACAACAAGTTGTAAGGATATATTGTGACAATTATAGTGCAATATTCTTGTCAAGGAACCCAACTTATCATTATAAGACAAAGCATATCAATGTTCAGTATCATTTTGTTAGAGACATGGTTTAAGAGAAGAAGGTGTTGTTGGTGAAGGTGGACACTTTGGAGAATGTTGTAGATTCATTAAAAAAATAGGTGAGCACTAAGATGTTTTCTTGGTGTAGAGAATAAATGGGAATTTCTACCCTGGATTGTTGATCATGAAAGCTTGTGACCCCTGTATGCAAAGAAAACAACAAGTGGGAGAATGTTGGGTAAGTGTTATATTCTTTGAATGGTTGTGGCTCCCCCTATTAGGGGTTTTAAGGGAGGATCCCCTAATAAAATTTTTTGGGGGGTTTATTTGCCAAATTTTTGGGTGGTCTTTCATCTTAAGCAGGGGTGGTTTTTTTCCTTTGGCAGTTTAGTGGTGCATGGTATTTCAGTCTGTGGTTTTCTAATTCTAGTTAATGAATTAAAGTTCTAATCTAATATGGTTCAATGGATTATAGTTTTTTGGATGTCATGGGATCCTATATAATGTATTGTAAATAATGAAGTTGGATTATCAATAGAATTAGAGGTGCAACTCTAAAATAGGTTGTTGGTTTTCCCAGTAGGGTTTATAGGGTAAATATTTGTGTATATGTGTGAATGAATTTTTTTTTATTTTATGTGTTAAGAATTTGTGTTCGCATTGCATTAATGTAAATGGTTTAAATCTTACAGTGAATTGGACATTGTCCATAGGCTACTATAATCATCGACCCCTAAACTTGGGATGAAAATATGGCATTCATTTAACACAATTACAATGATCTAAACATAAATCTAAGCATTGAAGACCTTTTGAAATATGATTTTGAATTAAACCTATACTACCCATGGAATTTTCTTATCTACATTGTCTAGCTATGAACGTATTTTCATCTGCTAAAAAACAAAACCAACAAAGAAACATGTTTCATCAAGTAGATCCAAAAATTTTAGTTCTAAGTCAATCACATTATCTGATAGACCTTAATGAAATATACATAGAGCCATCATAATCATTGTGTCCAAGAAAACTTCTTAGTTGGGTACAATGTAAACATTCATATACAAAAAGAGAGAGATTCAAGGTTCCACATTATAATCATTGAACATTATCCATACACCCTCACCTACCAATGTGGTAACAATCCCTCAAGATTGATATACCTCCATACCTTAGGATGCATCTAGTGTTGGATTTTGAGTTTCTTTGGCCTTATTGTCCTCCAATTATTAAGTAAGAACAATGAAAATTAAGCCCTCATTTTCCATTGGCCAACAATTCAACATGCCCACATAATCTAATTAGATCATTGGCAAGATCATGTCACACACTCAAACCAAATCTACTCAACTGTTCACAATTTTCACAACAGGTCATTTATTTCCAAAGTCCAAGTACTTTCATAGTTAATAAAGTGAAATACAAGTTTCATGATCTATTAGATAATGCCATGAAGTCTACTTTTTCAACAAAGAAATCTAACATAATGGGGACCAACACTTCTCATTTTTAATGCAATGGGGACCATGGTCATCAGAGGTAGAGTTCACATTTAGTTTACATGCTGCACGTTTTTGAATCCCTCACTCACCATAATACCGTTTTCTTTGTTATCTTTGCCTCCAACACTCACTAGAATGTCACTTCCTTTGTTATCTTTGCCTCCACTCTTAGCTCTATAAAAATAAAAAAACCTTAGTAGTAGGTCATGGATGTAAATTGTAATGACATTAGGAGATTGTTAGTAAGATTAATTACAAATGGGTTGATGAATTCAATTTTGAAGAGAAAATAATAGAGATTGAGAAAACCTAAGGAAACCAGGTCATTCTCTTTTTTCATGTTCACATATTACATCTCATTAATAGTATCAGACATGTTGATTCATAGTTTTTTTATTGCATTCATAATGTTATGTGTTTTCCTGTTAAAATTCATGACATGGTTATAGCTTTGGTATCTAATATGATTATTATTTTAGCATATTAGTGGGCCTCTCATCCATTTAGCGGGCTTAATGGTTAACAACATGTGTTTCCTCCTAAGAGATCACAAGTTGAAATCCATAGGGGGTAGGGTATGTATACCTCCATAGACTTTACCATTCAAATTGTTGGGCAGAGGGGGTCCCTTGTCCCACAAACAAGGGGGTCTCATACACTAATTTGGTGTCTGGCTTGGTCGTGACCTTAAAAATAGATTATTATTATTATTATTATAGTATGTAAATCATGGCATCCCCACTAGTACAATAGATAATGGGAACACAACAAATAACTAAGAATTGAATGCAAATCTCTCAATAATCCACCCATCTTGTACAATTTTGGTCAAGCTAATCATAGAGATAATGCATATTTTTTCTATATTTCACATAAAACTATTTAATGATTATGTTTGAGATTAAAAAATCTATTAATATTGGTAAAATTCTCTAACTTGTATGTTCTTGATTAAGTTTAGATATTAACTTGCACAAAATGAACCTTGTAAACATCACAAGACCTAAAATTGGGATTACAACAATGAGAATTGTGGTTCTATTCATTCAATTTATTGCATCATCAAATATGCACTCCTTTGTTCTGAAAAAACAATCATTCCCTTTTTCTCGATTTGATGCATATTTATCTAGTATACTCTTTGACTTTGTTCTTCTTGTTTCTATCCACATTGATAACAATATGACAATATTTTGAGAATGCCCCATATATTTTTCTTACCCTACCTCATCCCAAGGCCCTAGTTTCCATTGACCAAAAGTTTAGCATTCCTAGATCATCTAATTAAACCAGTGAAAAGATCATGTGACACACTCACACCAAAACTAATCAACTTTTCTAAAGTGTCACAACGATCCATTTCCTGCAAAGTCCAAGTACTTTCACAATTAAGCAAGTGAAATACAAGTTTCATGGTCTATTATATAGCGCCATGAAGTCTACTTATTCAACAAAGAAATATGACATAGTGAGTACCAACACTTCTCTTTTTTAACAACATGGAGACCATTCTCATTAGAGGTAATGATTAATCCATGTATATGTTTTTAGGTCTCTAAATTTGACATGAAAGAATATTATCTTTAAGCCCAAGTTTTCCAATGATTAATTAAGAAAAAATTGTAATATTTCTTAATTTTTTTACATCAATTTACCCATTATTACAATTTCTTTATACCACTTTCATATTTAAAATTTTCTATTTTTGTACTCACACTTTTTTCTTTTATAGTATTTAACTATTATACAATTTTGAAGAGATCGTGGAAAATAATGAAAGTAGAGGATTTGTTATAAAAATAAGTGTTGGTATTAAGCTTTAATAATCCAAATTTTAAAGTATTAAAGTTGTATAAAAAATTTATATAAATATAAGTGTTAATATTAAGTTTTAATAATTCAAATATTTAAGTTATAGATATTAATCAAAAAATATAAAATTTTCAAAGAAAGTACAGATTTTAAAGTATTTAAGTTGTATACAAGATTTATATAGAAATAAGTGTTAATATTAAGTTTTAATAATCCAAATTTTAAAATATTTAAGTTATAGATATTAATTTAAGTTTTAATAATCCAAATGTTAAAATATTTAAGTTATAGATATTAATTAAAAAATATGTAATTGTGAAGGAAAGTTTTGACTTTGAGATTTAATAACAATTAGTAGAAAGTCCTAATATTGTTGGTAGAAATGTCTCGATATAAATAGAAAATTGAAATGCAAATACTTTATTATGATTTGGTTAAATATAAGTAGGTTGTCTAACTTCATTTAATTCTTTATTATAATTTGGTTAAACATAAATAGATTCAATAACTTCATTTAATTCTTCATTGAAATATATATTGTGATTTAATATTTATGTTATTCATGTTAAGATTTTATAACTAATAAAAAGTATAAATATGAAAGAATAAAAATATTCCATATAAATAAATTAAGATTTAAATACATTATTATAGATAAATCAAGATATAAATGCAATATTATGATTTTAGTAAATTTAAATAATTTTTCTAATTATTTTAATTTTTTATTGAAATATTTGTGATTTGTTATTTAAATAATTCATCTCATGATTTTATAAAAAAAAAAAAATTCTACAAAATTGTGATTTAAAAAAAAAATATTGTGAAAAAAAATTAAAATTCTTATCTAAGGAAACTTAAAGAAACTTTAATTTTAATTTTAATTTTTATAAGTAAATAACTATATATTATTTGTCATAAAACAAAAATACAATATCCATAGTGAAATCAGAGATAAGAGTTTGTTGAATTGCCCCGAGGGAAACCAATTCAGGTCATCCCAGTTCTTAGCATGCCTAAGAGAGCTTAAACAATCTTGTCTGAATCACCCCGTAGGGAAACCAATTTGACTCTCCATAAGGATAGATATTTAACAAAATTCTAAAAAACAACTGTCCTCCGACCAACAAAAAAATTGAAGGTGCTAGAAATAGAAAGACATGCATGTAAACACCTGGTCATTCTCCGACTATCATGGTCTTTGGCGTGCTCTGCTAGTTTCATCATCCTCAGATCGCTTTCCCACATCTCGAGAGCAGGCCATGTGGCCTGCACTGTCCATATTTGGTGGTAGAGCCAGAATAGCGCTCCCTGGTGTAGCAGTGTCCATGTCTTGTGCTTGTATGGGTCGAAGCATGAACGCCAACAAAGTTTACAATTTCTCTGTACGTTGGACAAGGTGCTCCATGCCAAAGCAGAGGTCATCAATTCCTTTCTGGATAGAGAATACCAGGTCTTGGAGAATCGAGACCGAGTCTCGGTAC